>KZ107020.1:115802-181481 GCA_000504365.2 Pseudocercospora pini-densiflorae CBS 125139
CTCGTAGTGGCCGGCCTTGACATCAGTTTGGCGGAGTCTATTCTCAAAGTCAGCATACCATCAACGACGCTTCTGTGGAAGGCTCCAGAAATGTGAAAGTGCGGTCGCACCTCCACTCGTCAATCCACTCAGGGGTGACAGTATTCGGCGGAGGCTGTGTGAGTGATGATACGTACTTCTCATTTGTCTCGCGCAGCTGCTTGTCGTTCTCCTCAGCCTCTTCTTCAAGCAATTGCAGCTTCCTCGTCAAAGCCTCGTTCTGTGTTCCATGCTGTGCGCTATCGTCCGCTGCTGCCTTGGCGTCCCCGTGGAGCTTCTCGAGCTTCTCAACCTCCTGCTCGAGCATAGAGTTCTTGTGTTGTAAAGAGGTGATTTCTTGCTCCTTCTGCAGGTTTTCTTGCTCAAGGGTCTTGACCTTTGTGGACAACTCCTCGGCTTTGGCGGCGGACTCGTCGGCCTCGATGCGCAATGCGGCCATACGCTGCAGCCATGTTAGATGACAGTGATAGAGGCGTTGTCGAGAAGTGTTATGGATAAAGATCACCGCAAGTGCGGCAGGCTGTGCGGGTAGGATTGATCATATGGCATGGGTGTTTCTGTGGTTATTGAGGGGTCATTCAGGCGGTCTACGTACCTTCTTGATCTGATCCATGGTTGCGGCTGTCTGAGGATTTCAAATACAAGAAATGGGAGGCGGGAGTGATTGTGGTCGAGTAGTTGCAGCTGTTCGAGAAAGCTGAGGCAGACTGAATTGGCGTGTGGTTGGCGGTGGAGGCTGCGATCTCACTGCTTCGTGCAGCAGCAAAGAAGTTGGATTTGAGACCCCTGCAAAACGCCGCGAGGCTTGTGCTCCTTCCTCCGCTTGAGGCGCCGTTTCAAGGGTTCAAAGCTTGCTGCTCAATCCGGTAGTCTGTTTACCCGTCGCAACGCTCGAGCACGACTAAGTACTCCTTACCACGCACGACATCCACGCATCACACGACTGGTATGACAGCTTGACTAGGAAGTAGGAAACGAAGTATAGACGGCATCATGTTCGCGGCACGATTACGGGATGAAAATGCGATCCACGACCAGCAAACGGCGGCAGCATCAAAGCCACTGAACGCAGGCGTCAAAGGACTCGCTCCCAAGACTCCGGCAAAGACGCCATTCAAGAGCAACAGGAGCGACGAGAACGCGATACAGATAGGCGGGAAAACGGGTGGAAAGGGCGGCAAGCTCGATCGTAGCGCTTTCGTGACTCCAGCCAGTGAGTCTTCCAAAGGCCATGCAAACACCGACGTTAGCTAATTGTCCTAGACCCAAAGACTCGCGCACCACTCGGAAACAAGACAACTAATGCGAAAGCTTTGAAAACACCTCTGCTCGACGTACCAAACAAGGATGGCAACGATCAAGCCAGCAACAAGCCCACATCACCACGTCTTCGCCGCTCGAAGATCAAAGTCCACGAAACCATCGAGTCTGCCGAAGATGTGCTCGCGAAAGATCCAGAAGAGCGCGAAATCGAGTACATGGCACCACGCGAAGTACCCATGAAGGACAACTACGAAGACGATTTCTGGCCAAACGAACTGAATCTGGACGTGCTGAAAGGCAGCAATCTCGGACGAGGCTGGTGGGGCGAGTATGGTCCTCGCAAAGACGAAGACGACAGCGAGCTGAGTGATTTTGGAGAGAAGTGCAGGAAGCTTGAAGAGGAACAAGCAAAAGAGAAGAAGGCGAAACTTGCCGCGAAGCCAAAGCCGCGAACAGCTGCTCCAACTACGATTCGAGCACAGAATGCCGCTTCAGCATTGGGCAGCAAGACCACAGCACCACGTTTCGCAGCACCAACGACTGCAGCCAAGGCTCGTCAGCCCACCTCTTCTTCTTCGACAGCAAAGAAGCCGACCCCAGCACTTTCCAACCCACGCTTCCAAGCTGCCAAAGCCGCCTCAAACACCACATTGGGATACTCGAAAGGTCGTGCCGTCTCAGCCTCTGCTCGTCGACCATTGTCCGATATTCACGCGAAGCCACAAACTACTGCATCCAAGGAGCCAGAGAAGGCAATCACATATCTGGACGAATTGCTCGGCTTGAAGCTCGAGACTGCTGAGGAAAGTAACGATGAGGACGACCCCTTTGCTGTTCCTCCGATGGCACCACACGCGGATGAAGAGGAGGTCTTTCAACTTGATGCCGTCGAGGACCTTTGAGTAGCGACTTTCACCGGGTTTTGATATTGGATCGGCGTTTGGACTTTCTTAAGATGATACCACTACTACAGATTGCATTGTAGAATTTGCAGACAGGCTGGCTGAGACAGCCCATATTCCGTAACGTTCGTTTGTGTACCAGAATGCCATGACAGGATGAAGAGCATTTGTGCTTAAGCATGACTTCATGTCGCTCTCACCGTACAACTTTTCAAAGACCAGGCTGAGCTTCAAGATTTAGATCTGCCAAATGCTGTCACGAGCAGCCTGATTGCAAGAAGCTACATAAAGTCCTGATCATCTCTCACTTTCGTCAACCATTCATGGCATGATGGCTCAGGTGTAAGTCGCTGCTTCTGTGGCGCTTTCTGAACACTTGCATCGACCCGGGTTCATGTATTCTATTACATGATCAGTCGGCGATGGTGGTAAGTGTATGCTATCGTGCTGTGGGCGGTTGGCAAACATTTTGCTTTTGCATCTCATGTCTATGCACTTGGTCATCATCGATTGATATCGACTTTCAGAAGCCTGCTCAATCATCTTTTCGATGATGAGGAGGCGTTTGACTTTTTTTACTGTAGCTGATTAATATCTTCCTCAGGTTGAGACCTTGTCAGGCTGCACAGCAGCCATTATAGACCACTAGCGATTTGCCGCTCTCGTCGACCATTCATGGCATGATGGCCCAGGCGTAAGTCGTCCATTCACATGGGCGCAGTCTGAAGACCCGACGGTATGCTGCCGATGTCACACGGGGCATTGAACGAGGACCGAAAGGTGTTCATCGTCGTCATGCCGTGGGCGGTCGTCAACATTTTGCTTTTTGATGGTCGTGCTTTTGTCAGTGTCCATATACGCACCAACCTTCCATGCTATTCGTCGACCATTCATGGCATGATGGCTCAGGTGTAAGTCGTTCGTCATTCGGCGCGTCCTTGAAGTGATGGCTAACCAACTTGACTATACAGCTATCATGTATGTTTAGGTTGTGTGCTTCGCGTGTGCCGTCATGCCATGGGCGGCTGTCATTTTGCTCTCGATCTTTTGCCACGAGTCTAGATGAACTAGTGTGGATATACGTCTAGTCTTTGCGATTCATTCGTCAACCATTCATGGCATGATGGCTCAGGTGTAAGCCGCCGGTTCTGTGACGCGTCCTGCAAACTGTGACTTATCGCTTCCACCGATGCAATCCATGCATCATAGGCAACTTGGTTGAGCCATATGCTGTCGTGCCGTGGGCGGTTGCCATTTTGCTCTCGCGTCATCTTTTGCCATTGTTGGGTCCAGCTAGTGTTGATATGCAGCTTGAAATTGCGAGCCTTCCGTCAACCATCCATGGCATGATGGCTCAGGTGTAAGTCGTCGATATGTGGCGCGTCCTGGAAGCGATGAACCCGGCGACTATGCGAGATGCATGCGTTCTACTTGGTCGTTCTCGTAGTCTTGTCCTGCTGTCATGCCATGGGCGGTTGCCTTTTTGTCTGAATTTTGTCAATTGCATGTGAGTAACAGTCTCAGATGTTCAAGGTCTTTATAGTTGTGGCCGACGAATCGTGGCGAGGTGAATCGAATTCAAGTTCAATCAGGCTTGACAGAACGCAAATGACCAGAACTTCAGGCTAGAAATGCTGCGGCTCGATGTTTTTATGTACCGTGGCTGATCGCAGGTAAGACTCCTGCCGGTAGTTGGTCTTCCTGGCAGGAACGAGCGCGACAAACCACCATCTGTGTTTGACAGGCTGAGTGCGATGTGTTTCAGCATGTTGCGGAACGACTTGGAACACATGTAACGAGTCCATTCCGAAGCCTATTTGCCTAAGAAATATCAGTCCTTGCTTAGATCCAAGTACGATTGGATTCGAAGATCGGGAGCCATCCTCGCTGAATCTTCATCGTCCAGGCTCCTTCCTACAACGCCATATCGCTGGAATAATTCTGAGTCTGTCATTGTACATGTCTTATCTTGCTCATACACGCGCTCTCACACTGCTTCCGTTCCCCTTATTGCTGTTTCTTCTGTGCATTCGGTCCCATCTCCTTACTGAAAGACATGTACGAAACCTCAAGTCCCGCAATGGCTGTAATACCAACGTACAGGATGACGAACAGCAGCAAGAAGACTACCAAACCCATGAAAATACCTATGATCACAAAGTCAGTAACTCATCCCACACCTCCACACTCTCCACCAGAACTCACCAGGACTCAAAAACTGATACTTCTCAAAAAGCGGCAGCTCATCTTGGGGATTATCACTCTTCTTACTCTGCCTCTTAAATCCCGTCTCAACATCCCTCTTCAAATCCGTATGCATATTCCTCTCAAAAGGCGGTTCATTCTCCTGCTCCCACTCCAAACTCTTCTCCTCAACAGTACTCGGCACACCGACAAGCACAATCGTATGCTTAGTATGGTTCGCAATCAAATCCTTGATTTGGGAATTAAATAACCAATCCTGACTCTGAATAGCCTCCCCCCTCGCATCAGAATCAGAGGTGAGGGAAGGGAAACTCATAGGTCCGAAGATAGCTTTCTTTTTATGCTCTGGGATGCCGTCTTTGAGATTGTATTCTTCGATTCGACAGTTTTGGCTGACGGAATGCGCGACTCGTGCGATGTCCGTGGTGCCGATTACTTCTGGGATTTGGACTATGGATTTGTAGTCGCTGTTCTTCAGCCTCTTCTGGAATTCGGGCATCGCATCATTGCTGGAAAGATCCCGGCTATGGAGACCGGGATACGTGACGAAGAAGTAGAGGTTTGAATCGCATTTTGAGAGGGTGGAGATGAGGTTGTCTTCGAGGTGGGAGGCGGTTGCGAGTTGGTCGCTGGGTATGCTTTGCGACTTCTCGGTGGAGAGGAGGAAGAAGGGCGAGGAGTCGCTGAGAGCGTATGTGGAGGTTGCTGCTGCGAGCAGGGCGATTAATCGTTGTAACCGCATTGTGTGTGATGGTGTTGTTGTGTAGTTGTATCTTGTTGCCTCTGGGATGAAGCTCGAGGTGACGTTTTCGGCAAGCGCCGAAGCTTCATCAAGCTGTGATGCGCAACGACCAAAATTTCGAGATCAACGATTTTATTTTCGCTTTATAGCAATATGGCGCCGATGGGCAAGAAGCGCAAACGAGATGATCGATATGGTCAGATCGAAGAATTGACGTTCAATCCTGAAGCGCGACAGGAATATCTGACTGGGTTTTCTAAGCGCAAGCAAGCACGGAAAGATCATGCGAAAGAAGTTGCGATAAAACGGGAGAAGGAAGAGAAGATCAAGGAGAGAAAGGCTGTATGAGATCTCGAGTCTTGGTTTACGAGTTGGACAAGCGCTGACCTGTGGTCAGCTCCGAGAACAAAAGAAGCAAGAAGTCGAAGAACATGTCCAAGCCGTTAACGAGGAACTCAAGAAGCAGAATGCTTTGATAAATGGCGACGAGAGCGAAGGCGACTTTGAGGGATTCGACGAGACAAATGCGAAAGAAGAAGGCGCCGCGGAAGAAGTTCTCCCTTCAGACGAAGAATACGTCGACGAAGACAAATACACGACTGTCACTGTAGAACCTATGGGTGAGGAGAGCGAAGATGATGATGAGGTCGATGAAGCCAAAGTAGATGCTCCAGCAGTCACGAAATCCGAACCACCGGCGAAGAAGAAACGACCCTGGCAAAAAGACGGCGACGACAAGAAGAAAGTCAAGAAGAAGAAGTTCCGATATGAGAGCAAAGCCGAACGAGCAGTGACCAGAAAGAAGCAAAAGTCGAGAAACAGTAAAGCTGCAGCTGCTCGGAAGAAGGAGAAGTGAGAAGGACGATTCTCTCAAATGATACCCAAGTTACATTTCCAAGATTTTACGAATTTTCTTCAATGAATGTCCTTCAATGAGCGCCCTTCAACAAACTCTCTTCAACGCTCACCGATGCCTCGCTCTTCACCCTCTCGCAGAGCTGCACAAAGGATTCATCTTCGAGTCGAATTACCCGTCGCACCGGTGTCGTTGGCATGTACCGGCCCTCATTCATGGCCTGCACTCCCAATTTCGCAGCATCATTCAAATCCTGATTCTCGAATGGCCTTTGAGGAAGGACGTCGGATGGCCTTTGATAGTGGTCCTTGAGGAGAATCGGCAGCTCCCTGCTAGGAAGTACGGACGCGCCTGGTGGATACGCTCGAAGTGAAGGTCGTGGAGCTGATTCAGAAGTCAAAGGACTTGGATCAGCTACGGCTGGTAGCACTCGATCTCTTGTTGTAGCGTCATTGAGGTGGCTTAGATGAACGAGCGGCGGCGGCTCATCTCGGATGGAGATCGCGAGATCAGCGAAGGAGGGTACTGTTCTTGGTTCCGGGAAGGTGGGCAGTCTTGGTTCTGCAAAGGCGGGCAGATTCGGCAAGGAGGGTATAAGATTCAGCTCAGAAAGTGAGGGTAGAATCGTTGGCGCGCTGGCAGAGGGTGAGGATAGCGAGTCTGATTGTTGACATGCTGGTGATTGAGAGGTTGTGGCAGAATTCTGCTCGAACATTAACGACGTCCCCTCATTCGGCTCCCCTGGAGACAGAGTATCTGAGACTGAATCAGACTCTGGTGATACTCGTGAAGGAGCGTACTTGTGCTGCGTAGCGGTCCAGCCATTCTTGAAATTCATCTCGTCGTTGAGTACTAGCTGTAGTGATCCTGCCATGTTGCTTCGAGCGCCGTCTGGGTTGACGAGAACGCCTCAACCTGTCGTAGGCTTTATGAGGAGTTCTGACGCCCCATATCTTTTCCCGGGCTCCTCTGTAATAAGGCATATTGGTAGTAAGCAAATGTCCTCAGTCTGACTATGTGCGAAGTAGTAATTGGTTTAGAGAAACATGGTACTGAGGACAAAGAGGAGCTTCTGAATCATCAAGACAGATACTGAGTGACCAAATACCCCTTCTCCATTAGAGACTATAGCGAAAGGCAGGAAGAGCTGGCTTGAAGCTCGCTCACCCAGTCAGGGAGGCGCTGGTGGTGCGTCGCAGAGCAGACAGCAAGTGCATGTCCTGCCGTCTTTACTCCCTTGCCCATACAGACAGACGTATGCGTAGTAGCCTAGATCGCTTCTGCACATCTTACACAGTTGCGCATCATCTCTAGATCAGCGATACCTCCATCGGTCTCTGTAACATCTGAGTTCCTCGAAGAAGTCGTCCAAAACCAATCCTCCATAGCAAGGCAAGCACAACAAAACCAAAAAAGCAGCCATCAGCAAGATGATTGGAGATATTACCAAAAGCACTACAGGCAGGAACCACCAAAGCAGTGACGAAGGTTTTCTGCGCCATTGCGTCGACACAACAATCTGAAGTGCGTTGTGCGCATAAGCCATAGGAATCTGCTCGACCCAAACAGTCACGTTGTAGCGGAAATGAAGCCGAATGCGATCTCGTGGCCGCTCGGGAGCCACCCAGGTGGAAGAGTCGTTGAGAAAATTCTTCACATTCTCCCATGAAGATTCGCTTGTGCGGTCAGCCAAATAAAGTGTGACTCTCCAGTCAAGAGCTGAAGGTGTCTCCATGGTTGGGTTCCTGCGCATCACAGCTTGCTGAATGCTTTCGTAGAGCGCTCGCGAATACTTGAAAGTCAGTCGTGGTCTAGACTGGCCGTGCCGAATTATAAGGTATATGTGAATACCTTTGCCCTTAGAATCACGCAGATCCAGTACTGACCGATGCTGCTGGTCTTCAGCGGGTGGCACGAATTCTGCAAATAGAGTGCTCATATTCCATACATGGTCTGGATAGGCACTGTTGAGCCAGAAAGGCGGATTGATCTGCTGAAACACAAGACGTACAGGCAGATTTATTCTCTTGAGCTTCTTCGAAGCTTTGCGCAATATTGTCAGTTTCTGCGGTCGGCTTATTGCGGGAAATGCATTTGGTCTCTCGAAAAATTTCAATTGTTGAGTTGCTGATACGTCCAAAGGAGGCATGCAGCCCAGCTTTTCCTCGCCTTTCAGCCGATATAGACCATGATGGTCCACGAGAGATACATCGAGACAGAAACTTTGTGGCGTATTGACTTTCAATGCTACTGATGCCGCTGGCTGACTCCGATCGTAGCAATCAAGCACCACGTAATGACAATAGGGACGATGAGTGGGGTCCCCGCTCGTCACTCGTTGATAGATCAAGTTTAGGGATATGTTCAATCCTTTGTTGGTCAACTCATAGCCCAATCCAGACGCCGCGCCCGTCGACGGCACGATAGATCCAGACGTCTCAAAGCTGGCAGGAGAAGGTGCAAGCAGTTGGAGTTCTGGGCCACTCCATGCGAATATCGTTTGATCTGTGGACCGACGAATGATCTCCTCCTGTAATCTCGCAAATGCCTTTCCACCTTCTCCATACAACATTGGCATACTAACCTCGAATATTCCCAGAAGACTATACGCCTGGTCTACAATGCGAGTTGTAATGCGCTTCGCAGCCCAGGACATCTTGCCAGCTATACTGACTTCGCGTAGCAGTGTAGTCCCATGGAGCACGCCCATGGGTATGCCAGTCTTGTTCACAATGAGTCCATAAAGCTCGTCACTGTCAAACGATGCACCTGGGCAAGGCGTGGACTGTGCGGGAGCCCGATCGATAGCACCAATGGCATGCCAGTCTTGGTTGTAGAAGCAGACAGAATTGGGTGCAAGCAGTTCCTGCAAAGTCCAGCCGCGATCGAACCACTCTGAGCGCTCAAAATTCTCCGCGAACTCTGCTTTGTTCGTGATATCTGAAGGTAGGGGTCCAACATACTGTAGATAGACGTAGCACGCGGCTGCTTGCTGACACCAGTTGAACATGGAATTAATGGCCTCACTCAACTCTGCACTAGATGCTTTGTCTATGCAGCACGTGTCGATCCAAGTATATTCAAAGCCTTGGGCAGCGGCCAGACGACAGGTCGAACGTATTTTAGCCCAGGAACGGGATTTGCATGAGCGTCTATCGGGACTATCGTGCGCCTCGTGCGGGATGCCAGCTTTCCACTGCTGAAGCTCAGCGTACGTAACCTCCTCATCGAGCCATCTGTGAGACAAAATGGCATAGGGCGGCAAACATTGAGTGTCCAGGAAGGGCTTCAACTCCAGTGTGTCTGTCCTCAAGAGACGCATCTGTACTGACAGCAGATCTGCTATTGTCGTGCCGTTGACAGGAGTGTATAAGCTGAAGCTGCAATCGACTCTAGATCGCGTGATATAAGCCACAACATCGACTCATTGGCTTAGAGCGTGCGCAGGTCTCGCCACAGGTGGTGTGGTGACACAGCATCCGCCATTTCACGCAGCATACGCTTTGATACCAGGTTCAACAAATGCCTTTGGCAAATATGTCAAGAAGTTCGTGAAGAACACCACAAAGCTTGCTTCAGTAGCAATGAGATCATTCAAAGTCATGCCATCAGCAACAACCTTGCTGCAAGTCGCCGGCAGGTTGATCCTGCTCAGCTGACCAGGTCCTCCATTCTTCAGCACATCAATAGCAAGCGCATATGCCAACGAGTTGTAAAGGATACCCTCATGCGTCACAAGCGTGCCAGCCGGAGATAGTGGACAAGTATCTTGCACCAGCACATTCGTGACACCGACTCCTCGAGCATCTTTCAGCCCGCCGGAAGCCATAGCTCCGGTCTGAGGCTGCACGATCTGATCGGTCGAGGAACGGACATTTGTGGTCGGGACGTAAGCTGAGTCGCCATTATTGGTGAGAAGCGTGCTGACGAATGTCGAGTTGTAGTACTGCTGCAGAACAGCCGGTGTGCAAGGTCCGATGACAGGCGGGCAAATGAGCCCCGCGTTGCCAGTGCCATGATAGTCCGGGCTCAAGGCGATGAGATTTGTGGTGATCGAGCGCGTAGACTTCCAATATTTGAAGGCCCACTGCACATTCAGTGAGCCTTGTGAGAATGTGATGACCGTTACATTCCTGTTCGTAATACCAGCAATATAGTTCATGGCGTAGGCGGCATATTCAGCAGTGAGCTGGGCATCTGCCAGTGAAAATTTTGGAATGTTAATCCAAAGTGGGTCAGCGAAAGACTCCTTTGCGAGTAGCCGGCCATAGTTGTAGGCAAATGTGATGCCGCCTGGGACGCCTGTACCTGGAAAGAGAATAACTGGTGGCTTTTGGCCAAATGTGAAGGTAGACGGAATCTTGATCGCAGCTCGAAGAGAAGTCTCAGGTAGAGAGTATGCGGGATCAGAGGTCGATGCGCGGGGATAGATCGTTTTCGAGGGATTGCGTGTATTGACATTGTTGATCGAGTTGTCTGCGGGCGAGTAGCCTTCCACAATCGCCTGGATGTCAGCAGGATCGAATCCCGCCTTGACGAGAGCTACTGCACTGCCCACATAGTCCGTGGGATTTGCGAACGCTTTTGAAAGCGCTGATGTCGCCTGAGGTAGTGTTGACGGCCTTGCTGTTGGTGTTGCGTTGTTGATGGCACTCAAAGCTCCAGCAATATCAAGTGGATTGCTTCCACCTTGGGCAGCTGACAGGCCAAATGAGATGGCTGTCAGCAGGACTTTCGATAACATGATTGGCGATGGAATAGCAATGATAGAGACACTTCTATGGTGTACAACATACGCTCCTATACCAAAAGTGTAGCATTCATTAGTGGTAACTATTTCTGAGCCTCGGTCAGTCCGTGATTAGAGTTCGTGCTTGTACAGATCGTTGTCGATCGCCTTCACCAGAAGTACATCGCACCGAGGAGCGGCAAGTGAAGGCGGCAGTCATGTTCATGTATATCGATGGTCCATAGAGATATAGAGGACGATCAGGAAGTATGAATTGCGTGCAGATGCGTGGCTGTCACAGCATGACGCCGAGAAACCAATTATGGTCCGCTGCTATGCTGGTTGTGCAGCTTCTCTTGCTCTTCTAGCCGCTTGGTGGGCAGACAGTAACTGATCGTAAGGCGCGCTTCTACCAGGGACTGCTCGTTTTGCAGCCATGCTGTGTCTCTTGCAAGCTATGCTGCCGTTGCAGTGGTTTCCAGACGTCAAGAGGACGGCGCATCGCGTCTCGACATCAACGGTGGGAGGAGCTGGCGCCTCGATGGCTTCTGGCTGGATGTTTGAACTACTAGCAGACATCACCGAATGTGTGCGAGCCGTCTGCAGGCAGTTGAAATCGAAGGGGCGTATGTCGATGTCAGAGAGAAGAGGAGGACGGGAAATCGCAAGGCGGACTTACGGATTCAGCTCCGGTGAAGACACCCCTCCGTTGACCAGGTCAAGTCCTCAATCGTAAGATGCGCTATCGTGATTGCATATCGCGGTGAAGATGTCAATTGCGACTCGTTGAAATGGAGAAATCGACATTTGGAGGTGGGGATTGCATGTTGGTCTCATTGAACATTTCTGTTCAAGATTCCACTTCAAGATCTATGCCTCTGCGGACTAGATGTTGATCATTAGTCAGGCTGATTGATTAAAGACCCCATACCACAACGCGTCCGTCAACACCAGCAGTGCTAATCTGCGATACCTGTCCACTGCCTCCGCCTTGGTAAGCCCTGACCTTGTTGATTGTGTTTTGATGCACAGTCCTCAGCTTTGTGTCATCAACGCCGCCGCTACGTCCTTTCAAATCCATGCTGCGGAACATATTCAGGGCGCTTTCCTCCCTGACAGCACCTGCACCAGCTCCTGCGCTGCTCTTCTCTAGAGATCCGGCAAGCTCCCAACCAGAAACAGATCCAGAGAATTTGTAGACTTCACAGTCATAGCCAGCGCAGACGATCTCAGACTCGGAGATCCAGATAAGGTCCGCAAATGGTAGAAGCTGGGTAGAGATGCTGATGACTGCCTGAGGTGGTTGTTCTGGCGCAGATGGGTAGACAACCGTGATGCTGCTGTCATGTGCTGCAAATGCGAGAGCGTTTCCACTCGGGCTGAATGCAACAGAATGAACCCAGCCTGCGGTGGAGTTGAGGAACTCTCCACAGACAGTGTTGAATGGCAATCTCTCGCCCCACGCAGATGGCTCTGGCCTCTCATCAGTGCCCTTGATGAAAGATGACAGAACACGAGCATGACCATCCGTGCTTCCCGACGCAAGCAGGACACTATTCGGGTGCCATGCCACAGAAGTGACAGTCGATCGAAGAGGCTTCTTCAAGTGCTTGCTGACCCACCAATCGTTCTCCTCTTCAAAATAGCAAACAGCAATGATTCTCGCACCGCTTCCGACAGCAAACTTGCTCTCGTTCGGGCTCCAGCGAACACACGTTGCTGCTCGATTGATTCGCAGCAGAACCAATGTTGGCTTCCACTCCCCAGTCTTGCTGGGTTCCCAGACATATGCATTTCGGTCCTGGGAGCATGTGACAATGCGACCACTGTTTGGTGCAATGTCTACACCTGTGACGAGCTTGTCATGTCCACGAAGCTCATCTTGGAGGGAGAACTTGTTCCCGCTTGCTCCATACAGCTCCACATTATTATCGCGGGTCACGGCCAGCGTGCGGCGGTCGGCGGAGAAGGAGTGATCGGAGATTGGAGCGTGAAAGAGGTGATGTACTTGCGGAGCGGCCATGTCGACAGGAGGGGAGTTCTCTCTACTGTCGTATGGTTTCTGTTATGGTTGGAGTTGAAGTGAGGAATTGCGATGCCTGCTGGTAGTGACGACGCTGTACGGAAAGTGGGCCCTCCGGAAGCAGCTGCCGAAGCCGAGAGCGGATTGAACCTTGAGATGGAAAAGTTCCAAACCACGCGACCAGCAGCAACAAGTCAACTACTTTGAGCCCTCCGACAATATGGCTTCCGCAATCGCCGCTCCAGGATCTAATGCGGTCGTCCAGAAGGTCACACCGAATCAGAGTCTGTACATCCAGAACCTGCCCGAGAAATTGCAAAAGCCAGACCTGAAGCGCAACCTCTACATGCTGTTGAGCACATATGGACCGGTCCTGGATATTACTGCGCTGAAGACTCCGAAGATGCGTGGACAAGCACATGTCTTGTTCCGCGACGTCAACAGCGCAACGCAAGCAATGCGGCACTGCCAAGGCTATGAGTTCTTTGGAAGAGAGATGGTAAGCAGTCTGCTTAGATTGAGATGAAAGATCGATTGGAGCAGGTACTAATGCGGTCTATAGAAAATCTCATATGCAAAGAGCCGATCGAACACGCTTGCAAAGCTTACTGGCACCTTTCACGAAGAGCAGGCCTCGAAGGCTACTGCACCCAATGCTTCGACAACTAATTCGATTGCACCGCCGTCCTCATTCCCAGCACCTCCAGGAAGCACAAACGCCCCACCATCGGGCCTGCCTCCGCCACCAGGTCTGCCAGCAAAGCCAAACGGACAGCCCGCAAAGCCACCTGCTGTTGAAGCTGCAAAAGCTGGTGCAGAGAACGCGCCCTCGCCCGCGAGCACAGCTGGTCAAAAGCGACAGCGTGAAGAGTCAGATGACGAGGGCGGCGATGCGCCAATGGACGAGGATAGTGGAGGAGAGATGGATATGAGCGATAGCGATTGAGGTGCACGATGAGTCCCAGCATGGAAATCAAAATGAATTGGCAACCAAGCGCGGCGTTCCTCGCGCCTTTACCGGTCCAGTTGTGGCTGAAGTAGGTATGCGACAACTTGGGTTTCATGAATACGATTCTAACATCCTTCAAGCTTCAATACCTGCATCAAGGGTACAGGCACACTCAGCCCAACACTTCCGCCAGCCAAACCAAGCCAGAGCGCGAGATACTCTACTGGATCTGCTTCTCTGCTCCCCAAGACCGCTTGCATTGCCTCCTGCGTCCGACACGGGTGCACGAAGTACACAGGTAGATTCGTGACAGGATGATCTGTCATGCTGAGCGCTCCCATGATACCCACGGCCTCGACTTGCTGTCTAAAAGCGTCTGGGACCAGTAGTCGATGGATTTCTGCTATGCTGACGGAGCTCGAATTTGATCCATGCTTGGCTGTCAGGTAGAGAACGGGCACCTGGTACGATGGCGAGTGCACGAGGTCATAAGTAACGAGGACATCTTTGTGAGCAGCAGATCGTCCAGCTTGAAGGGCTTCAGGATCGTCTTCCAGATATTCTTCATCACTCGGTCCAGATGGCTCTGAAGCTTGAATCGATTCCGAGATTCGCAGACTCCTTTTGACACGGAGAAACCGGATGCCGTACTATCGAATTCAGAATGGTCGTGATGATACCAAATGTTCCTCATCGTCTGACATACCTGCTGAATCAATTTCACCTCTTCCCACTCACTGGCATCTTTGAGCGTTTGCCAGCTGTCACATAGCTTTGTGATGCCACTTGTAAATGCTTCCTTGCTGAGAGACATCGGCCATGTCGATGCTACACTGAAAGAAGTGGAGGTTTATGCCTGATAGGCTGATTCTGATTCGCCAAGAATAAATGGCCCGAGCGCCACGCTAGCGAAAGCAAGTCTCTAGAGAGCAAGAACCTCCTTACCATTCACCTTACCTTCACTCCATGGAAAGTGTCACGAGAGTATCACGACGATACTCTTTTTGCTCAAATTTCATCGGGGCACTGTCGCAGAGCAGATGTTTTATTCTTCAGAGGTCCCTCAGAACATTTGTGACTACTGCGGATTCCGCCAGGACTGGAAAGTCTCCGATCGAGCAGATCAGGCTTGAAGATGGACCTACCTTGTGCATCAGCAAGTATTCGAAGCGCAGTTCGGTGATACGGAGACCTTTTTCATCCAGCACCGCCTCCCAAAGGGCAGGAGGAGTGCTAGATAGAACTAACTACCTCTGCAACACCGGAGCCAAAGATGAAGCGCTTGAGAAATCAGTCACAGAGCCAAAATCCGCTCAAGAATTGCCGTCAGGACTGGACAAGAAGAATGCCGACCGCACATCGGATGCACTAGCAGACTTCGAGAAACCGCTGAGTGAAGGCCGTGCCGGTATCGAAGATGTACGAGCCATTCTACGGACCAGAAAAGCGCAAGTCCTGGAGTTACCTCAGTCTGAACAGCGTCAAGCGGCAGCAAGCGGACGGATAGGCGGCAGATGTCTGGAATGGCTGTGGGAGAATCGTTCAGACTCGCTCGGGATAGACATTGATAGAGAGCTTGCTACCGATCTCTGCTGGTTTCTACACGTAGAAGGTCTGGGATCTTACGTTGATCGCTGGATTGAGATCGACGTGCATGAGTATGCAAGTACTGGCTCTACGAATTACGAGGACATTAAGTGCGCAGCGATGCTTCTTGCCGCCCAAGTACAGAGCAGAGTGGAATGGTCTGTTGACACGAATCTCAGTGCAGCACTGGAATTTCTTCGCTCCAGGAAAGAGCATTTCGACGCAGTCGGGCTAGGAGACGTGCCCTTTTGGGTTCCTAGCTTGGTGCGGATGGAGAGTTATCTTTTCACAGAACAGTCGCTGCCCGTCAAAGTCGAGCTTTTTGACTGGTTTGCGGACATGGCAAAGCAATCACGAAGTGCTCGGGTATCGAGGGTATTGCCCTTACTTTACCATCCTTCCAATCCGAATGCGTATCCTTTTCTAAAATCTACGTCACTGTACTACTCGAAAATTATCAACAAGGATCTTGCCGGTCACAGTGGACGTTCTAAAGCTCTGGTCAATAATTCCCTTCGTGCATCATACATACTCCGAATGCAGGGTGATTCCGGTGCTGCCAGAACCTTGGAAGCGTTCGTGAGGGAGCACAATCCAAGCGTTTGGCGGAAGAGGGACCTCATCTACCAGCATTGCAAAAACGATCCAAAGCTTGCACACCTACGCTTCGAAGCTGAGTCAAGGAAGTCTGGCGAAGATGACACTGTTGAGACCGCGCCTTGAACAGCGAAGACCAGCCGCGCATGCCACGTGAATGCATTGGTAAGACAATTTGTTGCCAGGCTAAGTACCCGCAAGATGCGGAGGAAAGCAGTCTCCAATGATTCTCGTAGCCAGAACTGCAAGATTTAATGATCGATTGCCCACTATAGTCGGCCCTCGCCGCTCATGGAATTGGTTGACCTGAGGAATGCTCACGCAACTTTTTCTCCTGCTTGAGCCTCCAGAGCCATTCAGCAGCCGACTCACGTTGATCGGAGATCAGCTCTCGCATACCTTCGAGCGAGTTCGGTAAATCTTCAAACCGATGGGGAACTGTCCATCTCGCACGTGAAGGCGTCCAGGATCGAAGTGACTTTCTTCCATCAGGACAGAAAGCACAGACTGCGGACCTGTTGTATAGAGATGCACATTTATGCTTCCGGCCCCATTTTTTACCACTCTCTCGCCACTGTTTCCGGGCTCCAGGAGGATTTCTCGTGTCCGCTGCGCGCAAGAATCTGTCATTGGACTGCCTGGACCTTTCATCCAGCAAAGACTGTATGACAGTTTCCATATGCTTTACATTTGCTGCCCACTGCGCCTGCTCTGCTGCATGCCTGAGCCTCCAGGCTGTGTCGTTGGGGATAAGTTTGACATGTCTAAGGGTTTGCAAGCCGACAATGTCACCCACAATGGGCAGAGTCAAAAGATCTTCTCGCAGGAAAGTCTCCATCAAAGGGCATTTGGCATTACCAAACAGCGTCCGGTCATAAGCGTCGACATCCAGGATCAAGGTGTCCAGCCGCTCCAACTTCATTATATCCTTCCTCCAAATCGGAAAACTGGGGTGGCACATCGGACCAAGACTCTTGGTGAACTGTCTGAGTAGTGCTTGTCGGTACAGAACGTGGTCCCATGCTGGGTCCCATGAATGGGTCCCAATCCAAGTCCCAATGGCATGTACGAAATATGCTTTGGAGATCAGAAATCTATTGACAGCGTACTCGAATGGTCGAACTCTGTAGCGCACAGGATCTTTTCTGTACGCTCTCTCTTCGCAGATATCCCACTCGGTGCGCGATTTCAGTCGTCGAGGTGTGTGGATTGAATAAGCATACTCGAATACCATATCGAGAAGCTCCTGGAATGGGTCAGCTTGTCTGATTCTTGAACACGAAATCTCCCGCATCGGGGAAGGAAGCAGTTGACGTACTTGTGGTAAATTCCAGAACGGGCATTTCTTCAGCTCTGCCGCATCGTCCCTTTCGTCGCCGGAGTCCTTACGCGTAAAGGGCCTCCGTAGACACGACAAATTCTGTCCCATCGTAACTAGAACAGCTCAAATCAGACGATGTGCAGCTCTCAAGAATTTAGCATGAGCTTTCATTCTGCACGCATCCGTCAGAAGAAACGATAACAGGTTCGAGCAGAACAGAAGCTCCCGAGAGAAGTGCGCCGGGTTTCCGAAAGCTGGTACAAACACACTGGCGCTCATAAAGTATCATGCTGAGCTTCATCGAAGTTGTGACTGGTCCGCCATACCACGGCGTTCCAGTGGAGCCGATGTGCTCCCTCAGGCTGCACAGTGCGCCTCTGGTTTTCATTGCGATGAAGGGCCGAATTGATCATGGGAACGAATGGACTGCATGTTTATGGTAGTATTGTGGCTGCACTATGCGACTACTAGGTCTACGAAAAGTGCTACTCTCAATTTTTGAAGCTGATGCCTACGTCTTATGACCCTTCGGCTTCAAAGCTTCGATCATCACCATGAAGTTGGCTCAGTATACATACACGGTCCCAAAGATGCCGAAGATGTGCTTGGACTTTCCGTAGTGGTGATCTTGTAGGAAAAGGAGCTTGGGCTGAATGCTATCATTGATATACATTTCGGTATCTGTCACTGACAGTTGGGAGCACAAAGTATCCTTCTCTTGACTGTGTCTCTTCGTTTCGAGTCTGGATTGAGGACGTGCGAACGTGAACAAACCCACTTTGTTCCGTTCGCTAACGATGTTCGGCGACCTGAGAAGCGATCAGCATAGACCTGCGATTTCGGCCGGAGGCCTTGCGTGCGCGAGGCGGGCCTTTGAAGCCTTTGAAACTCACATGAAGTGCCTACATAATACAACTTAATATCACTTCTGATCAGTTCAGCCTGGTCTCTTAGCTCAATGGCTAGAGCGGATGACCATTGTCACCTCATGCCTCTCCTTGGTGGACCCAAGGGGGGGCTAAGGTGCTCATCAGATCTGAGTTCGATTCTCAGAGAGACCATCGTTCGTGCCTTTTTGCATTTTTTGTTACTTCTTCATTTGAGTCAGGTTTCAACTTTTGTCGCTTATCGTTCCGATGTGAACTCAGCTTGATCATGACAAAATCCATCGTTTGATATGTCAGGTCATGTCGATAAAGCGCGTCTCCGCAGGACTGGGTATCAGGGTGGAGTGACAGCAAGGCTTCTGGTTGAGTGCGTCGTCTCGATCTCCCTATTGCTCTCCAGATGACAACTTTCGAATTTTGTAATTTTGTGGCTTCCTGTGCGACTTGCGCGGTACTAAATACTGCTTACGTGGAGAGACAAGTCATGACATATTTCCACAACACCAGCCACTGATTTTTCTGAATCTCAATTGCCGAGATGTCTCGGCTCGAAGGTATAAGGACTTTCTTCGTGGTTGTTATAAGCACAGCTGATGCTCACGCAACCGCGAGATGTGGCGCTCAGCCACTCAGCAATGTCAGCTGTTCACTGCAGCTCTATGACAGCGTCGCAACCATCACTTCAGCGTGTGGCTCATGTTCCCATGGTGGAGGGCAGCCTTGCGGCTCTTTTGGCGTTTTGATTTTGCGGGTATTCCAGAACAGAACTTGCGCAATCTGCCACTGGCTGGAGGAACATGGCGCTGAGGTGTGAAAGGCCTTGATCGACGCCAGATGTATGACTGCATCTTTATTGTTGGTGAGAGCAGCAGTGACCATCGGCACCACGAGCTTGAATTGCGAACGCAGTGGTGTCCCGAATCAGGCACTCCAGGACTTGACGTGCAAGTCAAAACTCTTGACATCACGCCGTGTGTCTCGACCTTGTTTCGCGGAACCCGACCTCGTCTGGCTTTCGAATGATGGTCTAGGTACCACGATCACCGCCATTTGAAGCTGCAAAGGTCGGCGTTCGAGTCATCGTGTTGGTCAACGTGAGGCTTCGTTTTGGGTAGAACTTGCGGTAACCTCAACGACTCCGAGCTTGTCTGCATCTTCTTGAGCGTATTCTTTGGTGACCATATCGAGACATGCACAATCTTCAGGCTTTGTAGCTTGAACCTCTTCATCTCGGAGCAGGCGAGATATTCAAGGCTGTGCAAGGGATCATAAATGCCCATCGCGGCGGATCGAGGGTCGTCTCGATCCAGCAGATGAGATCTCCGGCAGCCAATGAAAGGTCCCAAGTGGCCTGTATAGATGCAGATCATAAGTTGAAACGATATGCGGCATCTTCCCGTCCATAGCCTTTGGGCGGAATGGGCTAGCTTTAAGGTTTGCAAATTAGCCGCTAGGCGCCTGCCCAATCAGATCTCAGAGCTTCACTTTTCACTGCTTGATGCAAAGAGAACCTAGATTGTTTCAATCTTCCCAAAGCAGACCTTCCAAACTTCCAAAAATGGCGGTATTTCATTCATCGTTAAGTGCATCTATCAGCAAAACATCCAGGAATACGCCTGTCGAACCGCATACACGCAAGCGAGCAGGCCAAGCATAGACCATGCAGCAAGCGCCACGCCCACTCTCCCACTAATCTCCAGCGATTCTGACAGTTGAAGTTTGGTCGTGCCACGTCGGCTCCACGAGTGATTTTGATGCCACGTCGAGCCCGAAGCTTCTTGATATGGCTCAGGATTCGAGAACCACCATCGCTTCGATCGTTGATCAGCCGAGGCATGTTGACGCCAACGCCATTGCCGCTGCTGGAATTCGACGATGCAGAGCGAAAGGACAAAGGAAATGACACGAAGCGGTGTGAGCACAAGCTAGAAAATTGTCAACCGACATCTCAAATTAGCCAGACGGGGCGACGGACTTCTGAAAAGAGGTTTCTCGACCGCATGTCGCCATTGTCGCTTGTAGTAGAGGGCGTCGGGGTGGAACACCTGACAGCCCCTACCGCATCGGCCACTGCATCGTCTGACAGACTAAGGAACGCATCTCGTTGATCTGACTTCTTGTTCCTGGAATGGCGTCGGCGCTGATAGTGTGACGTTGCGGTGGACTCCACTGAGATGGTTGCCGACATCTTGGTTACGCGAGTTCGCGGTACGCTTTTTGCTGCTGTGTCACAATGCTTTTGGGGTCAATGCGGATGCGGGATGGCATTTGTACATGCGCTGTTGCTCTACGATTTCTTATTAAAGCACCAGACAATCAGGCAGATACATGCGGATCGCTTCGGATGCTTGTCTATGTGGAGGTGAAGACGTCGGATGCTGGACAAAATGAGCGCCGACAGGGATGTGACTACTAATGTGATTCGGTTTCGGTCCACCACCCAGCGAGCTTTCTATTTGGATAGACAAGCCTTTCCCAAACAACGCCCTTGTCTTTGTTGCACAGCAGAAACGATCATGACGAAGCGCTGGATCATGCCGCCTGAACTGGGTGCCAAGATTCGCTCTATCCGACCATTACATCCATTTCTGTCTCGCTGGATGCATACTGCACGTCTGTTGAGAATGTCTGCGGCCGCATCCGGAAGACAACCCGGCTATGCAAGACGTGACGTCCGCCGCTCGGCTTTGGGAGAACACACGTGCACCGCCTCATTTTCTGCACGATTACGACGGACCTGCAGTCCGCAGGGCATTGCTAATTGAGACGGGCAGACGGGAAGATGCATTGGGTCCAAGGGCTTCATCAGAAGGCCCACAGGATTGCAATAACTTCCCTTGGCGCCAGAGCTGACGTTGTGCCGCTGTTATTGCGCATGGCTCTTGCGACACACGTGCCGACACGAGGGATACGGCCATTCATGGCCTTTCACAGACGGTCCGCATTGCAGACGGCAGTGGGCCCACGGTGGAGGAGCAAAAAGTGGATGACAAGGCGACGTCCGCCCGGTCTTTGGAAAAGCGAGCGTGCTACCGTGATCGAAGATCGTGCATCTTGCAGCATACCCTGCCGGTGGGTGTAGACGACCTTCTAAGCGTCTCTCTGGCACCCTTCTCACACCAATGTAGCTCGATCAGGCGCATATGACCTCGATTGCAGCTCCGCAAGGGAAGAGTGGAATTTGTGTCTGGCCAATGAATGTCTCCCAGCCGCCAAAGCTGAGCAATCGTTGCGCTAAGCAGTTCACTCCACAAGCGAAAGCGGAGCTCTTCTTGGACTCAGCTTTATTGCCACAGAGGAGTGGCGATTCTTTCTCCTTTCGCGACAGCATGCTCGCGGCTGAGGCGTACATACCGCAACGCCAGCTGGAGTGCGCTAAGTAGAACGTTCCGAAACAGTCGTTCTGGACGACTCACAGGCCGCGCGCTACTGTGCTGCACCCTGAGGCCAATGACCATGCTCAGTGAGATTCTTCCATAATGGTCTCACTCGACCGTTGACCTCGAGCGCCATTGAAGAGCCACTGCTCTTGTTGCCGAACTCCCTAATGCGAAGATCCTAGAGCGGCGATTTTGTTAGACCACGATGCCTTACAAGGCCTGCATTGGTACCAACCGTCGCCACCATAATCCCAATAGTATCACTGGCACAGATGTATTGGAGCCATGTGCCCTCGCCCAGCTTCGATCATGATGCTGTGAAAGCACGACGAAAACAGACCCCTGAAGATCAAATCAATATATCATTCTTATACTGATTGACATCCAAGATGTTGATCAGCCATCGCTGTTTTAACACATTCACTTATTCACTATAGGTGTACGAAGCAACCATGGGATCTGCCGAGCTCTCAGGAAGAGGTCAGTTCGCCGGGAGCGGGTATGCCTCACCGGCACCTAGCCGGTCCGAGTATGCCCTTCTTCCTCTCTTACTTCCTACAATGGGACAATGACCGATGATTCTAACGCCTCCTCAGGCAACAAGTCGTCGACTTCTCCAGGCGACTCCATCGACTTTCGATTCCTCAACTTTTCACACCCTCAAGATGCACGGAACGCTCAGACTCGGCGCAACGTACGCAGTCATGTCACCACAGAGCAGCACAAAAAGCAGCGGCAACGAGCTGCAGAGCAAGCACGACGAGCACAACAAGGCTCAAGCGATCCACTTCCTTCACCAACATTATCGGTACCATTCGATCGAACGCCGTCATCAGGCTCTCCTGGGCATTCTGAGACAGAGACGAGCAGTCCGGAAGCTTCCTCACCTGCGTCACCCGCTGGGAGTCCAACGGCTGTCACTCGCATAAATCCTACTGAGGTCTATCCTGAAGACTGGCATGCATCGTTACGACCGGTCAT
Organism: Pseudocercospora pini-densiflorae CBS 125139; assembly: GCA_000504365.2. NCBI lineage: Eukaryota > Fungi > Ascomycota > Dothideomycetes > Mycosphaerellales > Mycosphaerellaceae > Pseudocercospora > Pseudocercospora pini-densiflorae. The sequence goes on from KZ107020.1 coordinate 138,264, forward strand.
GGTAAGTCTCATATGCTCATTCTTGATGCAGTGCACGACCTGACGAGAGTCAGGATCATTATCTCAACTTCATGGCAGTCGACCTTCCAGAAACGGATTCAGCGTCAAGACAGCTGCTTAGAACACACTTTCTAGGGCTCGTATTCACGGACGCAGCAAGTCTGCATGCCTTGATGCTTACTGCAGCTGCTCACTACGCCAAGTTACGGGGCGACAACGCCCACAGGATAAATATGCTCCAGCTGCGAGGAATGGCAATCCAGGAGGTGAATCGAGCACTCCAAGACCATCGCTCAGGCGGACGAGCAACCAGTGATCGCATGATTGCTGCCGTCGGGAAGATGGCCACGTACGAACTCCTTTTCGGTCAACGCGAGACATTCCACACCCATATGACAGGTCTGCAACGCATGGTCTCCTTAAGAGGCGGACTTCAAGCGCTGGGTCTCAACGGACTACTCGAACGCATTCTTCTTTGGATCGACACAAACGCAGCTGATATAACTGGCGGCCCTCTATACTTTCCCCCAGCTGCCTTTTCTTCTTCAACAGGACATCCCAGAGCAGACCGCAGATTATTCCTTCTTGGACTTCAAGGACAAGGACAATGACATGCGGAGACTTGGCGGCATCTCGCTGGCATAGTCATGATATGAAATGGAGACAATCTTCATCGACGACGGGAAGAACGAGGGGGATCGTGTCCCAGATGACTTGCACCAAGCGCTTTGCAAACCCCTACCTGTGCAGTGCTATTTGCGATCAAAGCAACAACGGCCAACCATCACCAGTACAGTCAAAAACATAACTCCTTCAAGGCGGCATATTCGCTTTTCCACGCGTCGCAGCAGTGCTGGCGCTGGCTGCATCCACTCGTAATCTAGTAATGTCTCGTAGCGAGAGCATCGATACCAAAAACGAAGACTTTCAATATTCCCAATCAATACGTCCTTCAAAGATCCCTGACCAGACCAATGGGAGAGAGGTCCGTCGTGATTGCCTGTCAGTGAAATCTGTCCAAAGGAGCCGACATGCTGGTCGAACAGCGGACGGCACGAAACTGTCTGCCACGTCTTTGGGATCGAATTGACTTTCTTTCATTGGCCCTCGTGATTGCCGTTGGGCAAAGGCGTCGAATGTCCAGAAGACGCCATCCTCGGCCCGTCAACGTCCAGCGGCTCAGGCTTGCCCGTACATCCTAGGCGCCAAACGTGTAAAGACCAAGTAAGGCTAGTATGACTGAGGCATGAGTTGTCAAGGACATCGGTACATGCCTGTTTCATGAATTCCATTGGCCTGCTTGGAGAAAATCTGCGTGTTCTCAATTTCAACGGCAGGATCACTTTTCTTCACGCTACGGTCATTCGGAGGATGTCCCGGAGCCACATCGGGGAGCTTAAGTTGCATAGCCGTACAGGCAGGTGCCAGGAGATGGTGAGCATTCCGCGGTGATTCCCATGTCGATGGGTCCACGCGAAATTGAGTTCATCGTTGCTCGTTCGGCGAGCGCGAGGATCGTAGATCTTTGAATGTCCCGAAGTAAAAGCTTTTGAGCGTGTCGTGTTTCAGGTTCAAACGTATGCATCATTGATGTGCATCGAGCCCTGAAGCGATTTTCAGAACTTCTTTGGTAGCTCCAGGTAAGCCTTAGAAGATCGCGGCCTGATGCGCCGCACCCGCAACGTTGGTAGGTATTCGATATGCAGGCGGACTTAGCTGCATCAAGGCTCTCACGCTAGAGTACCGATTAGGCAAACACACTTGCATATCACGTGTCTCAGCATAAGGCCCGTTCGACATTTCCATCTTGGGAGCTCATTGATGCTCGCAACTCGTGTTGTTCTCCAGTCGGAAAGAGCGACGACTGCGGAGTCTTTGGTGGAGCAGATGCAGATGCATCATGGTGATCAAGAGTGCAGAGCACGAGCTGTCACAGCTCCTTCCGGCATCGAAACAGTAACAGGGTTATTGGTGGCATCTGACGGAAACAGCTCCTTTAGCTAATCTGCAGTGTTTGTCGGCTGTGCAAAATGATGCCGGGATGCAACGCTAGACTTACGCAGGATACCTTAAAACAACCAGTGGTAGAAAATGAGCCTCGGACTGCACCAGAAGAGACAAACACAGTCCGTCGGGATGCCTGCAGCTAGCCGACTGCTGTGCTAATGTCGAATTATGCTGAATGGACAATGTTTCGCTACATCACCTCAACGGCTGTCCGGAGATGATCGGTTGTGATGAGCACCAGGAATACTGCATATGGTCTTGATGACTCTGAACTCGCAGCAACAATGCTTTGCCTCGATCGATGCCTGTATCTCTGGAGTCGGAGTGAGCGAGCTCAGCTGGCACGGTTCGCTAACAATGGCTCAAATGCCATCGAGGTCCATGGTGAGAACCTGCCGTCCACCAGATCGACCTCGACTGTGGCAACTTGAAGATGGATGACCATCTAAGGCTTTCGATAGGATAGTTGTCCGCCCGTCCAGGAAGGCCCTAACTGTCTAGAACCCTTGCGATGGTCCCTTGCCAGCAGCGAATCCTGTACCACGGTAGGGTCCAGCTTGCCGCGTACTTCTAGTAGCAACACCATGCAACATCAAGGAGTCGAGGACGCAGAGCACTCAGGCTTCGGGTTAGAATGCACGCATGGGCTCTGAGACATGCGAAGCCAAAGGACCAAGACGATATGCATCTTCGCCATTTGGTCCAAACTGCATCGACCCTGATAGCCAACCAAAGAAGAAGTCGCATAATCCAGGACAGATGATATGGCATAATCCTCGGCCTGGCAGCATTCTTCCAATATGGAGAGCGGGAAGTATGGCACTGGAATCCGCATGCAATCATACTCCGATTGAGAAAGCACAAGTCTCCCTTCTCAGCCTTCGACGCTGAACAAGACTTTCAGCCAAAGACTGCATCCTTTGCAGCCCGTGACGAGCTCGCCGTACTCGATATTCTTTTCAAGCTCGGCTTCCGTGATCACAAAGGCTGGCTCGCTCCCACAGCGACATGATCGGATCCAATGCTCTGACTTCTCGTCGAAGTCAAGGTCGCCTAGGTCCACAGTTTCCATCCCGGTATGTCGAGTGTCCTCAACATCGTTGCCAGGAATTTTACGAAGGCTGAGCTGGCGATCGTACTCTGACTTCAGCTTGGCATCCCCAAGGACCCTATAAGCCTCGGCGATGTCATCGATAGAGGTGTCGGCATCTTTCTCCTTCGGTAACAAGGCTCCTTTTTTGTCTGGATGCTGGGCGAGCAGAGTCCGTTTGTAAGCCTGCCTGAGTTCGTCCACTGGAATATGTTGTGCCTGCCGCCGTCCTGCTAGACCAAGGATCTCATAGTAATCCAGCTTCGAACCCATCTGCCGTAAGTACGGCCACGCGCCGTCAGGAAAACTTCGGGCAGCTGGGCGTCGCGTCTTCTTGTGTTGTCCAAGGTCTGGCCGGAAAGCAAAGTCTGGAAATCCGCGCCAAAATGCCAAGCACTAGTTCTGCGCCACATGTGGCTGCTCAACCGTTCAATTTTCGCCTCATCTCAACGACGGCGACTCGACCATCCGTCCTTCCTCACGCTTGACACTTCCCATTGCAGCTGCACAGCATCAAAGAAATATTCGTCCAACTACCACTGGACGAGCATCATACAGAGATTTGCAGAAAACATGTCACCCAAGACCTACGAGCGTCGCCGGAGGCTCTCTCGCTCCGCAATCTTCGATCCAAGGCCTTGGCTAGAACCTCTACGGACCCTTTCAAATGGTTGACGCGAGCAAGAATTTGTGTGCCTGGCATCATGCCACGCCGCGAGCCGTCTTGACGCTGCTGGTCGTGCTATTCTTGACCAAACTTCTGCCCGATGCAGTTTGGTTCTGCTTTTCGTCTTGCATATTCCTGCAATATTCTTCTAGTCGGTTACCACTTCCGGACGAGAAGGAGTCTCATGCACGACATTATTGGATCTGCTCTGAAAACTTTAACATAACACACGAGCCGGCAGCATCGGATCCGCGGAAACATGTTCACGATGGTGCCTCGTGAGGCGAAAAAGTGTACTATGATGCAGAGGTTCGTATTGCTTGGAAGCGTCGTCATTGTAGTTTGCTCGCCTTCATATAGGCACAAGTCTTCGCTGTGAAGAGGACTTGCACTCGGTATATTTCCTATCTTTTCCACTGTCTTTTTGGATCCAAGAATCAATCAATATGAAATCACTTTCGTTACTCACGCTGGCCAGCAGCGCAAGCGCCGCAGTCCACGGCTTCAATTATGGTGCCTTGTACGCAGACCAGTCAGCTCGAACTCAACAAGATTTCGAGGCAGACTTCAATGCCGCGAAGAATCTACCTGGCTCGCATGGCTTCTCCTCCGCGCGTCTCTTTACGATGATCCAGGGTTACACCACTAATACTGTGATCTCTGCCATTCCAGCAGCCATTGCAACCAACACAACTCTCCTCCTGGGCTTGTGGGCTAGCGCTGGTCCCGATGCTTTCAACCAAGAGATCACTGCATTGAGAAACGCCATCAATCAGTACGGCACGAGCTTCACAGACTTGATTGTCGGCATTTCAGTAGGGTCTGAGGACCTCTACAGAGTGTCGCCAACAGGAATCGAGAACGACAGCGGTCCAGGCTCATCGCCTGACCAACTTGTGGGATACATTAGCCAGGTTCGCGACATCATCAGAGGCACAGCAGCATCTGGCAAATCTGTTGGACATGTCGACACGTGGACTGCATACACCAATAGCTCGAATGCTGCCCTGATCAACGCCGTGGACTGGCTTGGAATGGATGGATACCCATACTACCAGACTGTCAACGCCAACGGAATTGAGAATGCCGAGTCACTTTTCTTCCAGTCGTACGATGCCACTGTGGCCGTTGCACAAGGCAAGCCTGTCTGGGTCACTGAGACTGGTTGGCCTGTCACAGGACCTCAATCAGGCCAGGCTACAGCCTCCATTGCCAACGCCGGAACTTACTTCAAGAACGTTGGCTGCCGCCTGCTCAACGGCGACTACAACATCTGGTGGTACCAGTTGAATGACGGACAGACTGACCAGTCAGCCACTTCATTCCGTGTCATCAATGCCGATCGTGGAGCACCGCTCTATGATCTGTCTTGCTCTGCTTCTGCCAGCAGCAGCTCTTCCCAAGCAGCCAGCCAGTCCACCGCCGCTAGCGCCGTTAAGTCCACCGCAAGCGCTGCAACATCTGTTGCCAGCATTCAGACTGTACCAAACCCACCAGCGATTTCTGCAGGCACTGCCGCCTCCGCACCCGTCAGCACCAAGTCCGCAGTTCCGACTGCAGTCCAGTCTGCCAAGCCATCGACCTTGGTGACCAAGGCTAGCACCTCTGCTCCATCGGCACCATCCTCCGCACCCGCAAGCAGTGGCTGCCCAACCAACCTGAAGGGAGCATTCGAGTACCCACATCTTCTTGTCCCAGTCGATTCTGCCAATCCTTCGAGGGCGTACGGAACACAGTACAACGCCACTATCTCATCGACCAAGAGTAGCATCTTCAACTTCGACATTCACCCAGAGCATGCTGGAAAGACATGCTCTCTCGTCTTCCTTTTCCCAGAGCAGAAGGACCTGACCACATCTGCCTTTACTTTCAACGGCAAGGGTGGTCTGACCTGCTCGAAGCTTGCTTCTCCGGCCACGGAGCAGACCACATACGCCAACAAGCCGGCTGGCAGCGGAGCTAGTAGTGCGATCTCCTCCATCGCTCCAGGCAATGGTTACACGATCTTCACTGGCAAGTGCGAGGCCGGCCAGCGAGTCGCATACGAGTTCTCGAGCGCGGATGGACTTGAGCTTGAGTACTTCCAGGACTATAACCCTGCTCCGATAGGTGCTTACATCACCGTCTGCTAAGCGGATGATCATTGTATGAGGTATGAACAAAAGTATGAGGCATATATTTACGAGCACACGACCATATTTGTATAGACTAGGGTGGAGATCTGGGGTAGTGTAATGTCAAATTGGAGACTATCACACTTTCACCATATTATGAACGGGCATGTAAATCTCTCATTCGCCTGACTTTTATCATACTAGCGTTGCTTTGAGGCATATACAGCACCTCGGAAGCTGTAGATCGTGACTCGTGTTATGATGAAGTCGACCGACCAAGCAGTTTGGCAGTTTGCGCCTTTTCTCTGCAAGATCGTCACGAGGTTCTGCATCTCTGGTAGCCTACAGCGCGAAGGGCTCCCGTGATGTGACGAGCGCGAGATCTTCGCACCCAGTGCTTCGGGACTAGACTTGGCCGAGGGCACTACGTCCTTTCTGATGCGCCTTTTGAATCATGTATCGCGGAAATGCACAAGACAGCACACTGTCCATGTCCAGTCTCGAGGACGTGACGTGCACTACCTCGTACCGATGTAGTTGTAGCACTGCCGCTTCTCTCGGTCACGAGCACTGGCTCTCTCGTCGGCTGCCTTGCTATGCTGTCAGATGCCACGATCCAGCCCTATCGTGCCTTTCGAAATAGGAGCTCGCACGCAGACCATTCGACGCAGCCAAGACCGGTGTTCTACACATTGTCTTGCGGTGAGAGTGTTTCTGGCTTTTGATGTTGACACAATATCACCTGATGAGAAACGTGGTCGGAGAGTTAGATTCCCACAATCGGAGATGCCGATGGCAGTGGCATCGTAGAGGCTTTTGAAGCAAGCCGAATATGAGCAAACAAGTGAAACGCACGACCCTTAGTATTATTGACAGCCATGCCCACGTTTTTGTGAGGCGTTGAGAGATGTCAGGAACAGGGAAGATGGACCTGAGGACAGATGTGTCACAGGCAGGCGGCGGAGGTTGGTTCTGACGTTGATCGGCAGTGCCCCATTCACTTTCACTTTGTGTGGGGCACAGACCTTCAGTACAAAATTCGCGCAACTCCATTTCTCTCACTGCAACACCACGTCTTGTGTTAAAAAACGCCTCAACTTACGGTATAACAGCTTCTTGCGAACAGAAGTCAACTGATCAAACACGCCGGCTCCGGTAAGACCACCTTCACCTCCGTCAGCCAGCCTCCGGGCGCGCCACCTTCGCTCTTCACCGCACTCTTACTCTGCGACCGCTCACTTGCACATGTTTGTGGCGCTTCGAAAAACTTCACTTCCACCATCACAACACTGCCACACTCATATTTAAGACTTGTGCTGCGCACCGACACACCTACTAACTCGCATCGACACAGCACACCGCGAACCTGGCCTTTACCCACATCTAAGACTCGCCTTTGGTCAAGTCAAAGGCACCTCGATCACCACGGCCCTGCGCGCAGGCACTCGAGTAATCAGCCAAATTGCATTCACACGAGCACACCGCGACATCCTCAACAGTATCCCACCTCCACCGGCTGCTAGCCCATAAAGAGCTCACCGATCTGCTTTTCGAGTTGTTCCAACAACTACCCCCGTCCGAGTCCTCGCCCTCTCAGCTGCCGCATAAGAGCCACCTTGAAGCTCTTCCCTTCCCCGGGGGAGAGTCGGGCGTTCGCTACCCAGGTCAACTGCGCTTGGGTTTTGCACCCTTCAAGCCACCTTAACAGGCCTCTCGAATCATCCATACTTCAACTTTTACCCATACCTTCAACAAGGGTATGGCACCTTCCGCAATCGACATCTTCACCAACGATTACGAGAGCTTGTCTCTGAAAAAGACGACAGAGTTCATTGATAATCTCTCCGACTACGAAAGCGGAGCAGAAATTCATGATGGCGTCAAAGAAGCAAGACAGTTGATTGGCGCTGCTCTGCAGAGCCACATCTCCAACATTGACACCGATGACTGCGAACCAGGCGCAGAGGATGCCTTCTTCGTGGCGGATCTGGGAGAGGTCTATAGGCAGCACAAGCGCTGGCAGAAGCACCTGCCGCGCGTGACACCGCACTATGCAGTCAAGTGCAACCCAGACCCGCGCGTGCTTGAGATGCTTGCCAAATTGGGAGCTGGGTTCGACTGCGCCAGCAAGGCTGAGATTGAGCAGGTTGTGAGCATGGGCCTGAACCCAGACCGCATCATCTACGCCCAACCATGCAAGACCAAGAGTTATTTGCGCTACACTGCGAAGACTGGAGTCAAGCAGATGACATTCGACAACACAGATGAGCTGTACAAGATCAAGGACATCTACCCAACTGCTGAGCTCTTCCTCCGCATCTCTACCGATGACTCGGCCAGTCTGTGCCGCTTGAGCCAGAAGTTTGGCGCAGCAATGGAGGTCATTATGGATCTGCTCACTTTGGCCAGAAATTTGGGCTTGAATGTGGTTGGCGTCGCCTTTCACGTTGGGTCTGGAGCTTCCGACCCAGACGCGTTCCGTCAAGCAGTCCGCGATGCCCGAACCGTCTTTGACCAGGCTGCAGCTTTGGGCTTCGAGATGCACACCCTTGACTGTGGTGGAGGATTTGTCTCCGAGACTTTCAACGAGATGGCACCAGTTCTCGCCCACGCTCTCGATGAGCTCTTCCCACCAAGCGTGCGCATCATCGCCGAACCAGGACGCTACTACACCAGCACCGCATTCACCTTGGCTTGCAACGTCATCGCTCGTCGCACTGTCGAGGACAAGCACCTTGGTGGTGAGAATAGCTATATGCTGTACATGAACGATGGTGTGTACGGAAACTTCTCCAGCATCATCTTCGACCATCAGCACCCTGTCCCACAAGTCCTCCGCACTCAGCACCGCCGTGATGGCTTCAACTACTCCATCATGCAAGAGTCTTTGCTCGACTCTGGCTACGCCTCAGCCGAGGAGGAGTCCAACAACCGCACCAAGCCAATCACTTACTCTGTGTGGGGTCCAACTTGCGACGGCATCGATGTCATCTCCCAGAAGTGGCTCTCTTCTCACCTGGTCGATGTGGGCGACTGGCTTTACTTCGAGGAAATGGGCGCGTACACCAAGTGCTCTGCCACTCGTTTCAACGGTTTCACGGACAAGCATGAGACGATCTACGTCTGCAGCGAGCCAGATGCCGCCATGCTCATGGACATGTAGAGGTGGGCATTCACATGACTACTATACAGGCTGCGAAGCCATTGGTAATTAGATTAGGACGGCTGTTTTCATCTTTTTGACTGCAAGATGCGATGAGAAGGACAGGGCAAACGACCGAAAAGCATTGTGGCCTCTTGATGTTTTTTTGCGTAGTAAATATGGTATAAAAGTCATTTGGTGGCATGCACTTCTTTTTCTCTTCTTCGTCGTTGACAGTGATGTTTAACTTGCTGAAACCTGTGCATTTTGCGAAATGATGGATGGTTCAAGCAGTGCGAAGGCAATCGCGATCTGGGACATGGACCTCCAAACCAGCGATGTAGACTTCCACACACGTTTCCTGCTTGTGATTCGTAGGTAAGCCGACCAGATCCATCGCACGCACTATCATCCCAGATATTTCTGTTACAAAATAGGCTTTATCAGCCGCGTTTGAGGCCTCGAGATCCCCGTTTCTTGACCATGAAATGTGGAAGATGGTGTGGGAGACTTTCTTGATCTGTACAATAAGTCTTGCTTCTTTGGCATTCTCATATCCTCCTATAATAGATAAAGAAGCGTATAGTCATACACTTCCTATACCACGTCACTTCCTCCCAAAATCCGGAAGCTGGGTCTCTCGCTCAAAACGCTTCCAAACGCCCAAATGCGAGACTAGCGAACGGGGGTATGATGCTGTATCGCACGAATGTGAATAAACCAAAAAAAAAGTGCAGACATAAAACAATAAGCCTCATGGGATATATCCATCATCTCATAGTAGTAGTGGCGCCAAAACAATATCGTGGTGCTGTGGTGCGTGGCGTTTCTGTTCGTAGTTTTGTGTTCGAGCCATAGCACGCAGTGCCGGCACGAGGTCGATTATTAGAGTGGTGTTCCGCCAGACACCAGTAGTAGTGCAGTATAGTGGAATCCCAGCTGTGTAGCCCAGAGCTTCCTGGTCATCTGTTGCGAGTAGTAATTTGGATTATCAGAAGCTAGTGCCTTGCTCTTCGCGAAGTCTGGAGGAGCTGGCTTTCTTCGTCGGGCCCATAACGTGGAGCATAGCGCTCTCACGTCGTCGTTGCTTGATGTCGCGAGGAGTCGGCGCACCCATTCCTGTAGTGTTGTAGACCGTAGGCGAACGGAGCGCGTCATTAAGGCTTCCAAAGCCGCCGTCGCCCTGAGGCGCCATTTGGTAGTTGGCATAAGAAGGCTGCATGGGAGTGAAACCCGTGTCGTCGGCTCGGTAGCCACCGATGTTTTGGAACTGAGTCTGGTTGTATGCAGGCGTCGGGAGGTCCTGGAACATCTGCTTTCGTGGAGAGCGTAGGTCTCCTGACGACATCTCGGGCGGTTGAATCTCATACACTGAGGACGGTGAATCGGCAGCAGGTGTTGTAGCGTCAAATATGCGTGCTTGCTCCTCCACGAACAGCGAGATGAGCGGCCCCGGCAGATTCAAGGTGGGTGAAAACACAACGCCAACTATGTCAAGTCAGTACGAGGTCAACATCAAAGCTTGGTAGCGACTTACGGTTGCGAACATTCATGCGGTTGACCTCAACGTTGTTCACAATCAATAGCATAAAGGAAGACATGGCTTCTAAAAGCGCACGGTTCGCAGTAGGCAGCTTGTTGACCAGAGCATTAAGTGCAGGGATCTTTTCCTCGCCGTGCATCTCTAGACAATGCAGGAAGTCCAAATGCAGATCACGAGTGAGGATGCTGGCAGGCAGCTCTCGCAAGTACAGCTTGAGCAGACTGGCTACCGCGTGAACGTCGTAGTAATTTTCATCGCTGAGCAGATCGACGTCACCCTCAGTATTGAATCGGTCCTTGAGTGCTCTGATCACGGTGTTCGAACCAGAAAGCCGGAAAATGCCCTCTTCGGCAACTGCATTCTTGGCCGTGAGGTACTGAATGCATCGATAGACGACTGATGGGAGATCAGTATCGACGCCATCTGGACGAGAGAACTCCACAGCCTCGGCAAGCGGCACTCCAAACACAGCTCTGGCGTATCCTCGATCCGTGGATGTCTTTGCAGAGTCTTTGGAGTCCAGGTCAGATGAGGAACGACCTCTGGTGAAAGGTATCTGGAACATGCTGCGCTTCTTGTCTCGCCCAGGAGTCGGCGGTACCTTCATGCCCCAGTCGCCGGTGTTCTGAATGACCTGCAGGTTGGTCGGACCAGAAATCATAGGGTGAGGAGCATTTGTAAGATCGGCGCCGCTTGTGAGCTTGTCGTATGGAGGCGACGGGGTTTGAGTGACTCTTGGTGTCGCTGGAGGTCCCATGACGGGAGCGTCGCCCGCGATGGTGTCACCATATCCCACTGCTCGAAGAAAGTCCATTGTGACGTCTTTGCTGCTTCCTGGCCGGAGATCATTCATTGACTTTTGCAGCCTCGGACTACGTGGCGCACTGATCTCGGTCTTGAACATTTGTGCTTGCCTACCAGGTTGTTGAGATTCTTCCTCGTCTCTGAAGTCAACATAGTGGAGCAGAGCGTCGACCCACAAGTCTCGCTCGTCATCGCTCTCTGCACAAAGCACATGTCGGACAAGGCTGGACGAATCCTTCTTCTTCGGCTCGAGAACCAGGAATGCATGCCGAAACTGATTGTCCTCGTCCTCATGCGAGCTCTGATTGGGGTTGACAGACTGCTTTCCAATCTGCGCGTTCTGAAGCTTGATAGATCCGAGATGGGCTCCACCAGGACCTTCAAAATATTTCAAGTTTGGCCCATCCAGAACGAAATATCGTGCCTTCCAGCCGCCGAAATTCTTGCCTCGCTTGGTCAAGTAACCTGCCATGTTCGGACGGAATTTTGCAGCTGGCGTAGCCGGTGAGGTCGGCCGCGTCGAGTCCTCATTTCTTGCGTTAAAGTAGTCGCCACCTTCAGCTGGGAAAGCATCAGTCGACAGGAACCTGCATACAATGCGAGCCGCCTTTTCTTCTGTCACTGAGTCAAGCATTCTCTCGAAATAGTGATTGAGTGCCATCCTTCGAGCATCAATTTTCGCAGGTGCGTGACCTGTAAACAGAGCCTTTTCGGGGAGGCGATCCTGCACACGACATAGCGACTTGATTTCTTGATCAAGGCCGGCTAGTGCTGCATAAGTCTTCTCGGCGCGCCAGAGCTCCTTATTGTCCGATCGGGCATATACGCCAATCGTGAACACCGGATTCTCGTCGCCTTGCTTGAGCGGCAGTATCATACTAGCACGCGAGCGGATCATGCGCGACGAAGCCGTCTTGATCATGATCGATGGCAGCGCATTTGGTGGCAATAGAAGATCTGGGTACTGCTCGGTGACCAGACCTTTGTAGACCTCACCAGGAGTGTAGGCCGATGAATGATCGCTCGACATCGATGGTCGCTCGTGGTCGGAACTGGCATCATTTGCAAGCTTCAGTCGATCGACTGCAGAAGATGTTGGCTGAGCTTGTGACGTGGCTTGTTGCTGGATGTTGTATGCCTTGGCTCGGTCCAGGTGAGGCGACATCATGGCCATGGGTGTCTGTGGTGGTAGTGGGATAGCTTGTCTTGGCTGTCGAGGTGACAGGGGTAGACCTGCCATACCAGATCTCGGAGACATGGGCATTGAGTTTGCTATAGATGCATTCGCCGCACGTGGCATAGGCGAATTGAGTGGTCGGTCGCCTGGCCGCGGACTCATGGGCAGCCCAGGACTGAGTAAGCCCGACGGTGCTGTGAGTGTGCGCTGCATCGCGTTTGCAGCATCTGAAACAGCGCGGTTGCGTATAATTTCAGCAGGGTTGGCAGTAGGAGAAAAGATAGAGGGTTGATGGGCGGCCTCCGGTGCAGGTAGCTCAGCCACTGCGGATTGTGATACAGCGGCGGCCTCAGACTTGTCAGTCTTCTGCTCAGCCGGCCGACTCTTGCTTTTCTTTTCCTTCTTCGAGCGACTCCGCTGCTCTGCCTCACGTTGCGCCAAAACTTCTCGCTCGCGGTCGTCTTCCTCGCGTGTCTTTCTACGGCCGCGCTCCATAAACTCCGATCGCGCGCTTTCTGGATCGTCCTCATATTCGGAGTCGGATGCATCGACAATATTGTTCACCATGCTCGGCTCGGGTCTGAGTGGGTCCAGCTTCAGCGGCGCGGGAGGTGCCTTCCTCGTCTTGGGGCTCGAGAAGCTGTGCGCGGAAGGAGGCGGGCTCGTCTGGAAGGAGGATGTCGATGCGTTCTTCTGGTGGGCTGCGACTTGGCTCGCCTTCGGACTGTACGCCACTTCTACAAGCTTTGGCGACATTGGTGGTGTGTTTCCGGGAGCTCGTTGTATCGTCGCTATCGCAGCTTTACTCTCCTCTGATCTGACTGGCACAGATTCACCAATTATAGGTAAGTCGCGCTGGCCTTGCGTGATGCTGCTTGCAGACTGCGGCGTTGCAGGCAAGCCAGACGAAGGCCCATTCGTCGCGTCCTGGGGCGTATCTGATCGTCCCACGCCGCTCGGCACTGAGCCTGACGTGTCGCTGGTCTTGCGGGTATCTACACTAATGTCTCGGGCGGCCACCTCTGAGCCTGGCACCAGCTGTGATGGCGACTGGCTCGTCTCCCTCGAGTCGCCTTCTAATGTCTGATCCGTCGATGTTATCAGCGTTGGCGCAGAAGTCGAGCTCTGCAAGGACTCTTTCAGCTTCCGCCTATATCTCTCTTTTTCCTTCAAAGACTTCTCCAAGTCTTTATTCAGCCCCAAGATCATAGCTCTCTGCTTCTCGACCAACCGCCATAGCTGCGCATTATGGTTCGCCGCCTGCTGCTTCTCTGCCAGCACCTTCTTCAGGGCCTCTTCTGCGGAGCCTGCCGCAGCGATGAGCGAAGCTGCATCTTGTGGTCCTTGGTTGTCTTGCGCCACGCGAAGCGCGTTTGCTTGATTAGGTCTTTGCGATGTCGATGCTACTGAGGATATAGAGGATACAGTGGAATCGATGGACGCAGTGCGATGCGCCATTATAGGTCCGCGATCTGGCCGAGTAGCCGGCTTGGAGCTTTGCATGATCGTTGGCGAGCTCGGAGGAGAGGTGCTCGCTGCAGCAGAAGCCTTGACAGCCGCCTCTGCTACGACCTGAGCGCTTATGGCCGAGTGCAGTTCATCCTTTTCGTTCGCAGTGACCTTTTTCGCCGGGTTGGGAGCGCGCAGAGCCTGATAAGTTTGAGCCTGAGCCTGGACCTGCGCGTGTCTAGTGCTGTTGCTGATGGGCAGGTCGGCCTCGTGTCGCTGCACCGGGCGATTGTGGTTGGCGGATGTGTGATTCGTCGGCAGGACACCACCTCTGGCGGGAGTCTGGGTGTCAAAGGCAGGAACAGCAGACCTGGCTGTGCGGTGAGAATCTTGCAGCGAGCCTGATGGTCCAGTAGTAGTCCTCGCAGCCGCTGCTTTCAGCGCCAGGGATGTTTCGTTCATATCTTTTAGCGTCCGCGAGTGACAACACTCGCAGGCACTGTCGCAGGGTACCTGGTATGCCCTCCGCCCAATCACGCGCGGCACTGCCTGTGTCAGCGGTAAGAGCAGTTGATGCGGCGGCTTTGACCGGATGTCATCTCTGCAGCCGTCGTGACAGTCCGGTCTGCTGATGCTGTGTTGGAATAGTAAGAAGTGTGAGTGCTGTGCTGCCGCAGCTTCTCACGCTGCTCGTGGAGCCTTGCTGGGACAAATGCGAGCAGCAGAGGTGGAGAGTCAGGCACCTGGCGGCAACACCATGGATACTTGCAGAACAGAGCGGGAGTGGCTTGCTGTGCACCTAAGCGCCAAACCGTAACTTTCGGCCTACAGTATATTGACCAGCACACAATTCTATACAGATACGGTCATACGTCGTCTGCTAGCACTGAGCGGGTTTGGCTGTGTGCGCACCACAAGGCTGGCCTGCCAATAGCGATCTGCCAGACTCGTCTCGTACTGCTGTTTCAGCATCGTCGCTTCCTGCCAACCGGCTATCGTTCGGCGGGCACGATTAGCATGATCGTCCTAGTCTAAGCTACTGGCGGACCCGCCGCATCGCCGTCCAATCTCTGGCCCTGGCATCACCACATTGAACCTGACTTCGCACGCGACATTGGCCACGCCGCGGACGCTGCGAGACAATCTGGCGAAGAGGAGGTGTGGCCAGCTCATCAGCAACGAACATGCGAACGTGGTCCTCTCGTGATCAACCACATTTCGGGGTAGTCGATGTGATGAACGACGCCATGTGCAACGACTTCTGGACCGTCACATTTGCTTTCGCTTCACTCCGGATCGTGCACGGTTCATGCGGTCGAAAGTTGATCCTGAGACGCATGGAGGATGTTCCTCTTCAGGATTCGCAGCCCTGGAGTGATCGACGAAGCGATTCAGGGCCATCTCGGCAACATGCAGAAAGCTGCTTCACTTACAGCAGCAAACAGCAGTCCCTTGCAGGAGAGAGATGTGTTCAACTACTGCGAAGCAGCGCAGCTTCAACAATTTTCACTCTCCCTCTGCTAGTAGTGCTGCAGGACAAACTGCAAGCCCTGGGAGCTGGTCACGGCGGCGAAACTCAAACACCAGATCAAAACTCTGTTTTAACAGCTGCCGACGACCGAGATTGTTCAGATACAGCTTGTTTCTCTCTGTTCTTGCTCACTCCTCTCGTTACGTGCAGTCCACAGGCTGTATTCAAGGTCCACGTGCCCATCTGCTACAAGGACTGCGCAATAAGGCTTCGGGTGATGCTATACCCGCTACTTTGCAGCGGTCGATAGTCCGAATGCAGAACTCGTAATCTAACGATGAAGCGTCATCAGCCAGCGCTTAACTCGGGACTCAAGGATCAAGAAAAATATGACGACTGCTAGTCTTGGACTTTGATAGAGTGCCCCCGCGCTGTATCTGGCAAGGGAGGTATCAATGGGGTCCATCGACTTTTCCAAGCTTGTTCGATGCTGTCAAAACTGGATTCGCGGAAGCTGCAGCACTCAGGAGTACACACCTTCGCTGTCGAACTTGCATGCGCCTGGCGTTCTGCGAACCAAGGATCACTACATGCTCGGGCGCATGCGGACATACTCTCCGCTATCAGCGATGCTCGGCTAGCCGAGTTCCTACGGAACCGCACGGTATAAGTCTCAAGCGTACCGATGCTCATGTGAAAGTCTTCAAGCACGCACGGCACGTTGATGAAGCTCTTTCTTTACTTAGCAACGATAAGCGTCCGGATCAGAGCGACCGAGCTCCGCGACAAGGACCAAAAATGAAAGCCATGCGAATCGTGAATCGTCACCTCGGCTAAAGACATGATTTGGGACAACAACTGACAAGTTGCATGGCACAGTGGAGTCTTCGCTCGTGCACCCGAGTAAGTACCAGAACTGCATGTCTTGCAGCTTATGCAGGAACATACAGTTGAGTCAAAGTCTGTCGACAAAGTGCCGATCATGTTCCAAAGTCATTCTCAACGACAACGACAGATATCTTTCGCATCTGAACTTATATGGAGATGGCTCGGATGGCAATCAGCAACGGCAAATACAGGACGACTCCGGCGTTGAATCCGTTTCTTCGCTAAAATAGGACCCTGCAAGATCCACCTCCACAACACGCCATTCAACCATGTTGACCACGGTTTAAATGGTGCCGAGCTTCTTCCTGTCTGTCGTCAAACATCACTGCGAATTTGCAACGGTCGCTGGCGTAAGGCATATGAACTTCGTCGAGACAAATAGGTCTCAGGTCGCTTACATGCTCTAGAGATTTGGAACGAGCACTGTCTGTAATTTGCTGATTGAGGCTTGGCGGTATGAGCATACATCAATGAGAGAGCACGAGTTGCTCTGGAACGCATCTCAGCAACTCTTCCACGATCACAAGCCATAGACGAGGCCTTTCTCGTGTAGACTGTCCTCAAGGATAACACTTAGGATTCTCCTCTGTCCGGTCTTTGAATCTTTCCATTTGCACACGCACGAGTTTGCTGACACTGATCAAGATCCCAATCCCATGCTTCACCTCTTCAACCATGCCTTCCCACCCATGCCTTCCAACCTATCACAACCCACCTAAGCCCCATCCCGCCTCCTTCTTGGTCTTGATCTTCCTCGCAAACCACCTCTGCCCAACATACCCATGTCTATACATCGTACTCTCATTAAAATTATAAAGCACCTCTCCTTCCCCCCTCTCCTCAAATACAAATCCCATCTCTTCCGCCAAAACAAAAATCTCTTCTAAACTTAATTGTACAAGCGGAGCGGTACCATAAAGTAAAGGCCCGAAATTGATCCATATGCCCCCTTCTTCTAAAAGCGAGTGGATGGTTTCGAGGTAGGAGAGGATATTTCGGGCTGTGTCGATGAAGAAGAGGGTTACCACAGCGGCATAAGAGGATTGGGTAAGGGATTGGGTGGGCAGGATAGTGAAGTCCCCTTCGATTAGGAGTGGGAGGTTTGAGGTAGAGGATGGAGGTTGGATCTGGACTGGGCGGAAGATATCGGATCGTAAACGGGCGTGGGACCAGGATTCTAGGTACGGATGGATATTGAATCCAGCAGAAGATGAGGTGAGGAATCGATATGCGATATTCATACTCGCTGACCATTCATTCGAAGTAACTTCCACATACGATCCTAGTTGGGAGATTTCGTGGGCGAGATGACCTAGACCTGCTCCTGGAACGAGGACTTTGTAGAAAGCTCCTGGTTTGGGTGGGAGGTTATTGGATAGGGTCTCGAGAATGTAGGGAAATGTTGTGTCGCATTCTTCTTGTCCTGCTGGAGACCAGTCTCTGACCATATGTTTTAGGGTTTGGGAAACTGTTGTTCGGAGTTGAGGTTTGAGTTTCCCGTCATCGGTGTCGTGGATGAAGGTTTCGAGTTCGTGATGGGAGATTTTGTAGTATTGGAGTGCGAAAGCGACGATTCGTTTGCACAATTTGGCGTTGATTGAGATTTTGGTGCGAGCTTCTTGGAAGTTTTGGGAGTAGTTGATTGTTGAGGATAGGAGCTGACAGGCATGTTAGTGATGTGTGGAAGGGGGATTGGATGGTTATGCCGGTCTGACCTTTTTGTGTCTCTTGGGAACGTGTTTGTACAGGTCTTCAAATCTGGTTATTTCAGCCCCGACGATGGTTTCGTAGCGATCGAGACCGTGGAGAGCTTCGAGGATTTGCCATCTTGGATGCTTCTTGTCCCATTTGCCAATGTTCCGGTCAAGTCGTTGGAGTAATTGAGCATGCTCCAGCTCATGTATTTCTTCTGAAGGGTGGCATGTTTGGTGTGAGATTGTAGGCAGTAGATTCACATCTGGCCTGTTGTTTTGCTCATTATTTGAGCTTCCTTGAATTTTCTTAGTTAGTACTACGAGGAGCAGAGCATAGCAGACGACTCGATAGAGCAGCCAGGTTGACAACATCTAGGAAATAGTCGACAAGGCAATACTACCTGTGCTTGCATTGTTGAGGGATGGAACACGCCTTTAGGAGGCAGTGATGCTGTTGAAGTGCGGTGCTAAGAATGCCAATGCCATGACCCAGCACCTTGATGGTAGCGGAGGCTGTGGTGTGCTGTGGTTTACGCAGCCGTGACTGGCGAACGTGGCTCGTCCTTGGAATCATCTTTCTATCACAACCTCTGGATGCAGGACATGGAGGATGTTTTGCAAAAATACGGCCACCGAGGCCGGAGAGCGAAGTTGTGCACTCACTGCTCCACAGAACCTTCTCGACTTGAATGCCAGGAGCCCCGGAGTCTGTTTGTGGCTTTGCATGCACCCACAATTTGGTACCACGAAAACAGTAGCCATTGGATACAGTGGCCAAAAAGTGAATGCTGGACGATGAATAGAGGCCTTTTCTGCTCAGATGCGGACCCACTGCTCGAATGATATGCAGATTCTCAAAGCATTTAGGCGCTAGGAATGTGTCGCTGCCACTCGTACGCAGACGTGCAATTCCTGACCATATCTGAAGCATTGCGAACGTTTCGATCATGATCCTGTCTGTATCAGCACAAGGTCGAAGCGAAGAGACGAGCTCTTATCGTCAACCGGCAAAGGTGCAAGGTACCCGAATGCGTATATATGCGACCTGACATCCGCTCGCTCCGAGGAATGCTATTCCCGCTTGGAGCCGCTCTATCATGAACCTGCAAGCGGAGCACAGCGTTGTAGCAGATCCCGTGAAAGTCCAAAGAGCTCTTCGGTAACAGCCATTGGGGCCAGAAAGGTAGGTGTGTAGGACCAAGGCAGATGGCAACCATTTCGTGCTACCCCATGGCACACTCAAAGCATCGTGGGCCAAACGTTTCAGCCTCCTTGCCTTGAAGGGTGAAGGGATCGCGAAGAGCCCTCAGCTCGTAGGATTAGCAAATGTCGACATCGCGAGGGATGGCTTTCAAGGACGAAGGAGGCGGATCTGTGTGCCGCGACGATGCGCGAGAAGCTATGGCCGACAAAGGAGGGTGCCATGTATAGCGAACCATGATACTCCGGAGCGTGTACCAAAGTGTATCAAAATCTTACGGTCACGACATCTGTGATTGCTACATGTGATACGAGTGCCTATATGATCGCGGCTGAAGGTCACTCATCATGTGCAGCACAGCAACAACAAGTAGGATGTGGTAGTAATTTGGTGGATGTTGTGTAGAAACAAGTCGAAGGCCAGGCAAAGAAGCATTGCGCAGCCAGCTTTGTTGTGGTGTTTCGGTGGCTTCCTTGCGCACCCACGGTTGCTTCGGCGCTAGCCACTCTAGAACGCTGAACCCTGGTGATCGCCGAATTCACGAAACTCCTGGCGCTGACGACCTGCGCGACCTCGAACGACTATTTCCCTCTCGCACTGCCCAATTCCACACCACACCACTGACTGCACATATACACTCTCCGCCCTCCGCCACCACCGCCTTCGGTCTGCCGATGGTTCTGTCCATGGCATCATGCCTCCGCCCGGTCGAGGACTGTCAACAAAAGAGATAGTCGTCAGCCTCCTGCTCCTCGCTGGCACCGCGGCCCTGCAGAAGCCCGCCCAGCAACACTACCCTCACCCCAACCCGCACTCCATTGCCCAGCAGGGTGGCGAGCGTGCCGATGCTGCTCAGACCAAGCCACAATGGCAGGCTCAAGCAGCAGATCCGTCGCTGCAGCACGATCTTGCTGGTCAGCGGGGTCACCGCGACACCAACGCCAACGTCATCAATAACGAAGGCCACCAAAACAACGTAAACCACAACAACAATGACAGAAAAGAGAAAGCGCGAAGGACACCTTATGTCAACGAGCGCGCCCTTGCGACTGTGTCTCCGGCCGAGTCAGACCCGGCTGTTCGAGCACCTCCTGCCCAATGGTCAGCCTCCAGCAATGGCGGTGACCTTACCTCGCGACAACTTCCGGCGCGGTCTTTGCAGGATTGGCAAGTCGAGGAGATGATTCTCCTGGCGACGGTTGACGGGAAGCTCCACGCACGAGATCGCCGGACTGGCGCTCACAGGTGGACTGTCGAAAATACCCACGACATGGTGGAAAATATCAACCACCCACGCAACAAGACCCTGAATCCAGATGGCAGCGAACAGGAAACTCCGATGTTCATTGTCGAGCCAAGCCAGGACGGAGCAATCTACATTCTGGCTCCCGAGCATGGCCTTACGAGGCTTGAAAGCCCAGCTGGTGCCATCACCGTCAAGACCTTGGCTGAGATGTCTCCCTATGCCGCAGAAGACTCCAACGTAGTCTACACTGCAGAGAAGCGGAATCGTCTCTACACCATCAACGCACAGAATGGCCAGGTCGAAAAGACCTTCACCTCCACAGGCTCCATCCCTGGCGAGGATTCAAGCTGTCGCCGTGTAGACCCTCTTGGTGGTCTCGCAGACGATAACGAGCTGGAAACGCTCGGATTCATCACGCTCGGCCAGACCGAGTACACTATTGGCATTCAAAACCGCATGACCGGCGAGCCAATCAGCACTATTAGGTACTTTGAATGGTCTACGAACAACAGAGATCAAGATCTCCGCAACAGCTACTCAAGCACTCTCGACCGGAGGAATTTGTATTCCACATGGGACGGTCACTTCTACAGCCTGCGTGACGATCCTGAGAATCCCAAGGCTGAGTTCTGGGGAAAGCTGAATGCACCGATCGCCAGAGTCTACGATCTCATACGCCCGGTCAATGTGCGCTCGGGGCCTGCTGATTTGGTGGCATTGCAGCAGCCTCTTGGCCGCATCCCTCCTGGAGTAGCGGGTGTCGACGCTGTATACGTCAATCGAACCGAGAAAAGCAATTGGTATGCACTTTCAGAGCGGCACTACCCTACCGTCACGGATAAGGCACGGCCTGTCGAATTTCTCGACCGTGCCAAGTTTGCGAATTTAGACGTTGCTGGCGTTTACAATTCGCCAACTAGAATACTGGGACCACGTGCAATTGATGGCGGCGTACCTTACACTATTGACGCGCCGCCATCTTCTGGAGACGGATCGATCTCTCGAGGACCGGCTGACCAATGGCCAAATGAGTATCCGACTTTACCATCTGGGCAGCGACAGAACGGCTACCTAAGTCTTCAATACTTTGTAAGTGTTTCTACCCGTTTCCGCTTGCGTGGCGGTGTAGCGGATCGAAGACTGACTAGATCTCCCTCTAGATTCTTGCTTTCGTGACCCTACTATGTGTTGGCGCTGGTCCTTACGCTGTGAAGAACTTTGATTCACTCCGCAAGCTGATGCCCATATTTGCCACGAAAGAAATACCTGTGTCTGTGTCAGAACCGCCTCAAGTCCAGGTTGATCTTCCTACCCAAGCTCCCGCTGAAGCTGTTCCTGAACCCACCACTCCACTCGTCCGTGAAGGCGAGCCAG
Source organism: Pseudocercospora pini-densiflorae CBS 125139 (assembly GCA_000504365.2). NCBI lineage: Eukaryota > Fungi > Ascomycota > Dothideomycetes > Mycosphaerellales > Mycosphaerellaceae > Pseudocercospora > Pseudocercospora pini-densiflorae. Next base: position 160,131 of record KZ107020.1, read on the forward strand.
CGGAGGAGATCATCTTCCCACACGAGTCCCCCACGGCAAATGGCACTGCAACACCACAGGTTCGCTTCGCCGCGGACAGTGTTGTGCAAGCCGGAGAAGAGTCCCCAGAAGGAGAAGATCAAAAGGACGAGCCAAAGAAGAAGAAAGCCACGCGTGGTCGACGGGGTGGACGAAAGCAGAAGGAGAAAGAAGCCGCGCAGGCAGAGGCAAGAGCTCGGAAGAATGCCAGTGACACATCTCAAACACAATCCATTACTGTCACCGCGTCAGAGAGCACGTCTGCATCTGGTCCCGTCCAGATCAATAGCCTCATTGTCCATCTTGACAAGGTCATCGGCAACGGCAGCGGCGGTACAACTGTGTACGAGGGCATGTTCGAGAACCGTCGTGTCGCTGTCAAGCGCATGCTGAGTCAATATTGCGAACTGGCATCTCAAGAGGTGTCATTCCTGCAGCAAAGCGACGACCACGACAATGTGGTTCGGTACTTCTGCCAGCAGAAGGACAATCACTTCTTGTACCTGGCTGTCGAGCTCTGCCAAGCCAGTCTATTTGAGGTTTGGGAAGTCGACAAGCCAAAGTCGGAGAAGGCACTGATTCCGAGCGACGAAAGACGCGTTCAGCTTTCAGCATTGAAGCTGGCAATACAGCAGGACATGGCCCGCACGCTCAAGCAACTCGCACAAGGCTTGAATCATCTGCACAACCTGCGTATCATCCATCGAGATATCAAGCCTCAGAATATACTTGTGGCTTTCCCAAGAAAGACGCAACCTGCGGGAACCACCCGCTTGGTCATTTCAGATTTTGGCCTGGGGAAGAATCTGCCCGAAGGCATGAGCACTATCAACGACCTCACCGGTAATGCCGGAACCTTTGGATGGAAGGCGCCAGAGCTCATTACTCAGCCTTGCGATGTTGAGAGCAATCACAGCAAGGGCGCTTCGACGAACGGCAGTGATGGTGGCAGCGGAGGTGGAGTCAGCGGCCTGAAACGCGCTGCGGACATCTTCTCATTAGGGTGTCTGTTCTTCTGGGTCTTGACTGATGGCGCCCATCCCTTCGAAGACGAATCTATGTTCCCGGCCGTGCGCGAGCTGAATGTGAAAAAGGACAAGAAGAACATGGAACCTCTGGAGCGCTGGTCTGACGCCTATGAGCCCTTGCAGCTGATCGGGTCAATGTTGGCAAACGAACCTGCAAACCGTCCCACCGCCCACGAGGTGCTCAACCATCCCTACTTCTGGGAACCAGACGATCGCTTGTCGTTCTTGTGCGATTGCTCGGACCACTTCGAACGTGAGCAACGCGGTACTTGGGAAGACAACTACATCGGTGACTCTCCTCACCTCCAACTGCTCGAGAGTCGCATGATCGAGATTGTTGGTCCAAATGCAGACTTCTTGTCCAAGTTGGATAAGGTCTTCGTCGACACACTTGGTAAGCAGAGAAAGTATAGCGGCAATCGTGTGCTCGATCTCTTGAGAGCATTGAGGAACAAAAAGAACCACTACGAGGACATGCCGGACCACGTAAAGAAGCTTGTGGGTCCGCTAGCTGCTGGTTATCTGGCATACTGGACGCACAAATTCCCTCGTCTGTTGATGGCGTGCTACGAAGTGGTTCGTGAGGCAAAGCTGGAGCGCAGCGACCGCTTCAAGAGATATCTCGAGCTCTAGGATAGTATCTTCAAAATACTTGGTGGCAATCTAAACTTCAACTCCTTGCGCAAGCTCAACTTTTCCTACCAGGTTCATCTCAAGGTATTCCGCTTCGATTCCAACTCAACACAGGATATGTCGACACGAACCGAACGCCGCTCAATGAGCTTACCTGCTCTAAAGTCAACACTTGATCGATGCTCGCACGCACTTACTGTCGCCGAGATTCTGCTCATGCCTCCCAACCTCAATGCTTCAACCGCTATCGCTCAGGTCAAGTCAATGCTCCTGCCACTTTCTGCTTGGGGTGACACCGGTGAAGGATTCGACGAGCAAGTGAGCTTTCGTTTTCTAGTAAAGACTAGAAGATGCATGCAGTGGGCCACTTTCATTGGCCACAAGACAGGTGGCAGACCTCACTTGAGACTTTGGAAGCTCTTCGACACATGCAGCACCGGTGCAGCAATTTGTCTTCTACCTCACGCACGTTTAAGCTCATTCTCCTACAACATCGCGCATCCAACAACTTCGCACATCAGTACTACCGATCGCTACCGCGTATCTTGCAACAATGTCCTCGGAAGACGAGGCTCCGCCTTTGAAACGCTCGTCCAGTCCACTATTTGAGCCTTCTGATGATACAGCACCTGGCGACACCGGCGCGAAGCGATTGAAGCTCACCGACAATGACAACGCCTCGAACGATGTTGGACAACTCGATGCGACAAGCCTTCCTCAACCTAGCACTGGCTCGGAGGAACCTCAGCGTGATGCTCGTGGTCCTTATCCGACTCCAGAATATAGCGGCGATCACAATGTTGGAGATCACGTCGACAAAAGCGCTGCTAGTGCTCAGCTCGAAGCGGCCATGAGCTCCTTGCCGACCGACTTGGTGTTCGACAAGCGACGCCCTCGACTGGCAGCATATCATCCCTTGATCGAGATCGTCGAGACGGAAGTGCCAAAAGCATGCATCGGCTTTCTTCGGCTGTACGAATCGCGAAAGCAGGAAGGGTACGTCAACGACGCCCTGGATATTGTCTACAAAAAGATCCTTGAGTCGTGCACACCAAAGCAGAGGTATCCCAAAACAAAGCCGGTAGTCTTCATTGGTGTCATGGGCGCCGGAAAGTCTCAGCTGGTCAGCGCCTTGCTCGGTATACCTGATATTGCTGTGACTAGTGACTCAGAGCGAGGTACCAACATCGTCCATGAGTTCGTTGGCCTCAAGGAAGGTCAAGAATCGCTCTTCGTCGTCGAAGCACTGTACTACCCTTTGGACAAGATCGAGAAGCGCATCACAAAGCTTTGCCGCGCTGTTTTCGACTTCTTTGACTTGGAAAAGCAGCAGGAGACTGACCCAGACTCAGTGGAGGACGAAGATCTAGATGAGCTCAACGATCGCTTCCTCGACGCCATCAATGTTCTCCATACTATCCTTTGTGACCACGAGGACGACGACTTTGCTACAAAAGATGCATTCAGTGAATGGGTGAAGCAGCAATGGGCGAACAGCACTCTCACCGAAACAATAGACAAGCTCATGGAGCTTACTTCTGCTTTCATGGCCGATCGAGGTGTCGAGAACGAGATTGAGATGGTTGGCGCTTCCTCGATCGCGCAGCTGAAGGAGATCTATGAAGGACTATCCAGGCCGCCAAAGTCCCTCAGTGGTCGACATCCTTGGCCGCTGATTCGCAGCCTACAAGTCCACCTCGACAATGACTTTCTCAACCAGGGAGTCACAGTCACCGATACGCCAGGGCTTGATGATACCAATCAGACCGTTGTCGATGCCACGAAGAACTACATACATCGGGCTGGGACTGTGCTGGTTGTCGCGCCTAACTCACGCTGCGCACAGAGCAGTGACATCAGAGATCATCTACGACTTGCCAACAGCGCTGGAAAGATGAGGAATACCCAACTTGTTCTGACAAAGATCGATGTACAGGGTGGCGCTATCAACAGCGCGAATCTCCCAGCTGCCTCTCGAGATGCTATACGCAAGACTGAAGAGAATATTCGCCACCTTCAACAGCGCAGAGAGACTCTTGCAGAAGAAAAAGCTCGAATCTACGCACTGGACGATCTTGATGCCAAGCAAAAGGACGAACTGCGTGCCATCGACCAGGAGCTGGAAGCAATACCCGTCGACCTTCAAAAAGAGACGAACATGCTCTACCAGCATCAAGTTCTTGGTCGAAACGCCAACACCCAGGAGGACATGCGCGGCAAGCTGCGAGAAATCACCAGATCGAAAAATGCTCCCGACCTGAAGACATACTTCACATGTTCGACAGAATACGAGAAACTCCAGCATGGCACACCTCTGGGAGGTGTACCGCCAAAATTTGATCTGAACGGTACAGGTCTCCCTGAAATCGTCGACGTACTCTACCGTGTACCAGGAGAAGGCAGAATCGACACTATCACTAACATCGTGCAACGCAAGCTGCCTAGATCCTTCGAGAACGTCATCAGCATCACCAGCAAGACTTCATTCGAGCGCCACCACGAGATTCGCAACGCAATCAAATCTACTCTTGAGAACCAGTGCAAGACGGTCCATGACATGCTGGAGGGCCAGCTAAATAGCTCTTTTCCTGAGAACATCGGAAGCCGCATCGATGAGCATCAAGAGAGTACCTGGCCCAATGCTGTCAAGCCAATCGTCAAGAAATGGGAAAGTCTTCCAGGAGGAACATATCAAGCATATTGTCGTCGACACGGCCATTGGAAGCCCGGTCGCAACCAAATCGAGACGTATTGGAACCAAGAAATCCAAAGCGTCTTCGCCGCAGAGCTCCAAAAGGGATTCGATGCATTTATCGACGACATCAAGACTTTCCAAAAGAATTTGCAAGTCAATATCATCGACATGGTCTTTACGCCACTGCGCGAAACTCTGAACGACAAAGCTTTCCACTCAGCTTCCAACAGTGCAGGCTTCCTCAAAGCTGTTGAGAATCAGAAGGAAGACCTACTCTGGGCCCTGAAGATGGCTTGCGAGACTCTCAGGACCGCTGTTCACAAAGTCCGCTCTGATACCATTACCGACTATGACGACTACTCATTCGTCGGAGCTGCCATGCTGAAAACATACGACGACTGCGCGAAACTGTCAGCCAAGAACTTCCCTAAGCTACCCGGAAAATCGAGCGGCGGCAGAGCTGCGAAAGTCAAGGGCAAGAATGGCAAGGCAGTCTCGGGCCCTCACGCCGAACGCATGAGACGAATCCGAGCGCTCGTGACTGATCCCGGCCCAGATAACGTCTTCTGCGCTGTCGGATCTGCCGTCACCCATGCGTGCGAGGATGTGATTGTCCCGCAGTGGTTGAAAAAAGTCGAGGCGAGACTTGAGCAGACTGTGAAGTCTATTATGAAGGATTTTGATAATCGGTATCAAGTCCCGGAAGCTAATGGGGGCGAGAAGGATGGAGCTATTGAGGCAGAGTTCCGTGAAGAGGCACAGAAAGCTCTGGAGTATTTCTATGGTCGTGGCAAGATGATGCTTGATGAGGCGAAGAAGTGGGAGTTGGAGGGGGCTTGAGGAATGGCTACTACATCCGAGGAAGGCAGCAGGCGTGCAAATTACCCAGACCCGAAACGTGACCCCAAGTGATGGCGCTGGTCGCCACATTTGGTGGTCATAGCTAGAACCCAAGGTATTCTCGGAGCGAATGAGTCGCTCAGGAGTTGCACTCGTAGTAGAGACATGCTGAAGATCATCTTCAAGCGAAAAAAAAATGCATTACGATTCACCCATCTCCAAGAAACCCACTAGCAACGCCAGTTGTGCTGTGCTGTGTCCCAACCATAACATCATACCCTTCATTACAAAACAACAACAATCTCCCCCCTCTCATTCCTTCTTAACCTCAAACTCTTCCATAACTCTTTATCCTCGTCATCCTTCTCTTTTTCACCCCTCACTTCCCGTTCCCGATGATATCTCTTCAAGACTTTATTGATTGAAAGACCATGCTGACTTTCAGGACCTTTGGTGACAAGACTTAAAAACAGTTCAGCTCTGGACTGATTATATGCCACGATTTGGTTGTGGGAGGTAGGTTGGACGGACATAGGACGATCGTATTCGATAGCCTTACGACTTTTTCTACTGCGGTCTTCGGATGAGAAGGAATCTTCGCGATGGCTGCGACGGTGATGTCTTCGTTCACGTTCACGTTCGGGACTGCGACTTCGTGCGCGACGGTCCTTTGTGGTTGTGGTGGTGGAATACGAGACGTATGAAGACTTTCTGCGATCTTTCTTCGAATCCTTTTCAGAAACGGAGAGCAGATCTTTGTCTCGTTTACTACGTTTCGAAGGGCTGATCGGTGTCGGTCCAGCGTCGATTCGATCTTCGTAAAATTCGTTGTCTGTCACTAAGCGTCCGAGACCGCCAGTCAAACCAGAATGAAGGACTCTTCCACCGGTCGATGGGGCGTCGAGCATTGGTTGATCTCTCGAGACAGGCCGCTTTACGCTTGACAAGTCTAGATCCTCGACATTGCGTTTCCGCTTTTTATCACTCTTTTCTGTCCCTCGCTTCTCTTTCTTATCCTTCTTATGCTCTTTCGGTGCAGGCGTTACAAAGGAGTTTTGCGATTCCGTCAAATTAGGATAGGAGTCGTAGCGTTCGAAGCTGGGCTGTAGGGGCGCATTGCCATATGAGTATCCGCGAGACAGATACGAAGATCCATCTCCATTAGACACTTGCGAGCCCGCGCCATAAGGAGTGGCATGTTCCAACATCCTCCTCTCATCTGGCGCACCTAGCTTCGGAGTCGCATCCTGCACGAGGAAATCAAAAACATTAACACCTTCCAACTCCGCAGCAGCTTGTGGAGGCGTAGGTGCTCTGGGAGGCACATCGATGACAGCCACAGCATTCATATCATCTCCTTCCACAACATCCTCAACATATGCTCCTTTCGGCACCATCGCCTGCGAATGCCCGTTCATAGATTTCCGCTTCTCAGCTTTATTACTCTTCTTGTTCTCCTTCTCAGGTCGATGGTACTGGCCGTAGTACTTCTCAGACTCGGTCATGCAAGAGGTATGCGATTGGAAAGTACCATTAGGGAAAGTCGTCATGCAATCGATGCACGAAACGGGAGCCCAACACTGGTTGTAGTGTTGACTGAGTTTCTTTTTTGTGAGCACGTCGCCGCAGCCTATACCATTTTGTTAGCAGGCGAGGAAAAGGGTCTGGAGAGATGGACGACATGCCTTCGCATTGGAAGCTGACCATGATGGGCGCTTATAGGAAGGAGAGGGGTATAGTTTCGATATGCCAGTCAGGAGGCAAAGCTCACGCGTGAGTGGTCGTGGGAGTGTCGCGTTTCATGTGATCCTCGGTGCCAGACAGTCCAGAAAGCTATTTTCAAATTTACGCGAACAGGGTCTTTGAACGTGGTTAAGTAAGCCAAAATTCGTTGTTGGGGCGACGATAGATCTTTGTGCGACGACACTTCATTTCAATTCATCTTCACTTGTATCATCACTGATATACCATTTACGTCCTCTACAGATTCTGAAGAATCTAGTCGCCATCGTCAGGCTTCATCATCCTGCGACAGGCAACCACAGCCGCCCACCACGACTTCTCCCATCTATCCTCGAGAGTCAGGGGTCCGCGACAATATGCATGCTGACGTCCCCATGCTCTGCGACATTAAAGCGCATGCAGCATGCAGCACAATTTCGCGTCGTCGTCGCGGCAAATCAATTAACGCGTGACTTTCGTTCTCCAGACATGTTCCTGCATGATGACAAGCCTACGAGAGTTGTCGTTAACGAAAGAACACATCATTAATATGTGGTTCATTGATCCCGACAACGGAGACAGTGTTCAGCACCACTCAGCAGGTTGTCTGAGAAGCGTTTCATGGCTCATCAGGGCCATTGTCACTGTCGCAAATGGAAACTCTGGTATCGTTCGTTGAAGCCAATCTACCTCAGCTTATCATAGACTGTGTCGTTGCTCACGTGAGGCCAGCCTTACATGTTCAGCTACCAGTTCCTGGGGCCAACAAGCGAAGCGAGAGCGAGCTTGGAAAAGTGGTATCAAAGTACCGGCTCTTGCTTCGGCAACGAGACTCAGGAAGAGCGACTGAAGGGCGTGTTCGAGCGCAAAATCTTTTCTTGATCGCTGTTAGCTGGTGGTCGAGTTTGCGCCGTTTCCACAAATGTTCACTGGGATAGCGGGAAGCCCTAAGGATCCTTGACGCCCGCATCATATTCGCGGCTTTAAGAGAGCTGAAAGCGGCAAGGACGGCGAGGTCTCTCTTTGAACGGGTCTGTACCAGGGTACATATTCGTCATTCGCAGGATTCATGCGAGCCAGCTCGGGTTGTAAGGCTGTGCGGCCGCAGATTCAAGCCCTCCACTCCGCGACAGTTTTTGCCGTCCGAATATCCGCGATGGAAAAGCAAAACAGCTGCTGTTAAACACGTGAGGAGCTCGCTTTGTGGTATTGATATTTAAGAATCCAGCCTCTTGAGCAAGATCAAGCTTTCGTTCCATCTGTACCTACCTATATTATGTCGAAGCCTTCTCTTGTACTCGTCCATGGCTCTTGGCACTCGCCTAAGCACTTTGGCCCGATCATCGAGAAGCTGGAAGTCGAATATGGATACAAATGCGTTGCAGTATCTCTCCCAAGTACTCAGACCCCGGATGAGCCGGCAGCAAATTTGACGGACAATACCAAAGCAGTCCGTGATGCTGTGACCGCGGAATTGGATGCGGGAAACGATGTCGTCGTTGTGGCTCACTCGTATGGAGGCAGCCCAACCAACAATGCTCTTAAAGGGCTCGACGCACAGTCTCGAGAAACGTCTGGAGCCAAGACTCATGTTCGAGGTATCGCATTCTTCAATGCGATCCCACTGCCAGCCGGCACAGCTTTCATAGATGCGCTCGGTGGCAAGCCGCTTCCAATTCACGATCTGCGTGGGGACTTCGCCTGGGTTGGACCGCCTGGACCTGAGTATTATTTCTACAATGAGATGACCGAAGAGGACCAGAAGCACTGGTCCGCTTTGCTTAGGCAGCAGAGTTGGGCTGCGTACTTGGAGAAGACTGAATACGCCGCATACAACGAGTTTCCATGCTGGTATCTGAGCTGTCAGAATGACCAAGCACTTGGACCACCGACCCAGGAAGGACTCGTGGCTGGGGCGAAGGCAGGTGGTGCCAACATTGAGGTTGTCAAACTTGGTGAGTAGGGATCTTTCATTGCTTTCCTCTCCTTGGTGATAGACCAGGTTCTGACCTTCCTGTTAGAGGGCGCGGATCATACACCTTTCATCGGCAAGCATATGCAAGCCACGATCGACTTCATTCAAAAAGTGGTAGAGGCGACGCGATGATGTAGGGCGATAGGTTGATGAGCGTACAAGATGGCTATACGGGGAGGATGCATTTTGTACACGCGACGATGACGTATTGCCTCGCGGGAAGGAGCAACCACAAGCCTCAAGGCAACATCTGGTTTCTGAACCTTGACTTTTCGTTTCATGTTTGACAATCATCCTTTTCCATCCGAAGTTGGCCACCCTTCACTGACTCTGCCTACATAATGTGAAGCACCCATTTTGCTCTTTTCTATGGTCAGCGAGTTGCATATCTCAATACCAGGATCGCGCGCGTTGGAGCTCGGAAGCTCCGAAGTTTAACCACACCATGTTCTCCATTCTCAAGGACGACGGGTATGGCAAGAATCGCCGAGAAGGCTCAACATCACTCGCCGCAATACTTGGTGTCTTTGTCCCGACATTTATTATCGCGGTGGTCAATGTTGTCGCGTTTCTGCTTGTTCGGAATTACTTCCGCAAAGTCTACGCGCCACGAACTTTTCTAGGAACCATACCGGAGAAGGACAGGACGCCATCCTCGACTGCCAAAGGCACATCATGGTTTCAGGACTTTCGCAATCTGACAGACCGATTCGTGCTGCAGCACAACTCACTGGACGCCTACCTTTACCTGAGATTCCTCAAATTCATCATCTACGTCTGCCTGGCTGGAGCTCTTTTGACCTGGCCCATTCTCTTCCCAATCAATGCTACAGGTGGCGGCAATGCAAGTCAACTCGACAGAATCAGCTTCAGCAACATCGCCAAGAATGACCATCTATGGGGACATACAGTCGTAGCATGGGTCTTCTTCCTCGGCATATTTGCAGTCATTGCAGCTGAGCGTTTGCAGTTGATAGGTCTCCGGCAGGCATACTATTTGAACGAGACCTACGCGTCAAGACTTTCAGCAAGAACAGTGCTGTTCATGAATGTACCAGCAGAGGCTGCGCGTCCTGAAAGCCTCAAGAAACATTTCGGCGATCAGGCAGAGCACAGCTGGCCTGTGAAGGATCTGGGAGATCTGGAAGAATTGGTTGAGAAACGCAATGGCGCTGCTTATAGCCTGGAAGCAGCTGAGTTAGACTACATCACCAAATACACCAAGCTGCGGAGTAAAGGTCGACCAGCGACTAACGGTGCAGATGGTGCTGCCGCGGAGGAAGCTCTGTCGCCACTCGCAAAAGCAGCTAGGCCGACTGCTCGAACACCCATCCTGATCGGGACACAAGTCGACCGTATCGATGAGGCACGGAAAAATGTCGTGGATGCTGTCGCACGTATGGAAGCTCATCGATCGGCGCCTGGCAGAAATATACCAGCTGAGTCGGCTGTGTTCGTGGCTTTCGCTAGTCAAGAGGCCGCGCACAGAGCTTTCCAGCAGATCAAATTCCACCCTCACCTGCCTCTGGAAGATCGATTCCTCGCTGTGCAGCCGAAAGAGGTTTTGTGGAAGAATATCCAGATGCCCATGGCTGTTCGTGCCTCGAAGGCGTCGCTAGCCCTCGCTTTCGTGATAGCCTTCACCATCTTTTTCTCGATACCTGTCGGCCTTATCGGTACGCTTAGCAACGTCAAGGAATTGTCAGATCGTGTGAAGTGGTTGGAGTGGCTGCAGGATCTGCCTGACTGGATTCTCGGATTGCTCGTTGGCTTCGTACCACCATTCTTGACGAGCTGGTTTGTGTCATATGTGCCAAAGCTCTTTCGCCATATCGCCAAGCTATCTGGTGAACCGACCGTTCCTCAAGCCGAGCTGAAGACACAAGCTTGGTACATGGTGTTCCAGGTCTTCCAGGTCTTCTTGGTCACGACCTTCTCATCCGGAGCAGCAGCTGTCGCTACGAAGATTGCGAAAGATCCTAAGTCGGCTCCAGATCTTCTAGCTGAAAGCTTGCCAAAAGCTTCAAATTTCTACCTGACGTACTTCATTCTTCAGGGAACGACGAGCGCGGCATCAAACCTCCTGGACTACTCGGAGACGCTGGAATATCTGTTCTATGAGTACTTTTGGGACAAGACTCCACGCGACAAATTCCAAACCTATGCTCAAATGCGAGGCACACCATGGGCAGCGTGGTATCCAAAGTTCACCAATTTCTTGATCATCGCGGTCGCATATTCATGCATTCAGCCGCTGACATTGGGCTTTGCGGCTATCGGGCTGTATTTTTACTACTTGTCATATCGATACAGCTTGTTCTACGTCAGACAGACCAAGACTGATACGAAAGGGGAGGCATACAAGCGTGCGCTGCAGCAGATGCCGACTGGTCTCTATCTTGCCGAGCTGGCGTTGATCGGCTTGTTTGGTGCTCGCAAGGCTGCGGCTCAGACAACACTCATGATTGTGTTACTGGTCCTCACTGCCGTCGGCAATCTCTTGTTGGACAGAATGCTTCGACCTTTGGAGCTCTACCTAGGTGTGGACAAGTGGTCTGAGCCAGAACAAGAGCGTTTACTGGCTGAGGAAGATGGCGCAGACCCAACGGATGATGCAGATCTTCACGCCTCTGCTCATGGCAGACGACTTGGCTTGAAGAAGCTGCCTAAGCCAATGCCAAGATGGCTGTCTGATTTCTTTGATTCCATCATCTCGGTTTCTCGCGAGAAGGCCAGTTCCTGGCTCCGACAGGATCAAGGATCAAGCGACGATTCTGTGCAATTCAGCGAAGATGACATCAAGAAGGCTTACATTGCGCCTGCCTTTACATCAAAAACGCCAAAGCTGTGGATACCGCGCGACAACTACGGCATATCAAAACAGGAGATTGAAACAAATGAGAGGGAAGGCATCACGACCACGGATGAGGCGGCTGAGGTTGACGAGCACGGAAGACTGCATTGGAATCACAATTTCGAAGAGGTACCTATCTTCTCAAAGGCTAAGGTCGTTTGAAGAAGGATTATTAGGCAAGATGATCGCTCTCATGGATAGCTCGTGACTAATATGATCATACGGCTCTTCCAATAGTCGATTCGAAGCAACTCGGCTCACGGCTCATACCGGATTGACATGGTAAGTTCTGTTGGACCTTGCAATAGAGTGTCCCAACGACCTGTGCTGTCCTATAAGCATTTGAGGGGAGTTCCAACAGCTATCTGTCCGTGCGTCAAGTTCTAGGGGCTGACAACTGTTGTTCCTGCATCTTACCTGGTAAACAACCAGGACTAGGGCATACGGCCTGCAAAAGTCTCGACATAGGGAGAAGACAGTCTCCATCGCGTGAGGTCATGTTGAGCAATTCGTACAGCATTTTCGATTCAGTAAAGGCACTGATGATGATAGCGGCGTGCAGCATGACTCTAATCGATCTATTCTGAGCGTTTCAGGCTACTCGAACAACGAACGTTGTCTACTGCTGGCTGCAGCGACTCGCTTTAACGTTCAGTCTTGGCGCGTTTCATCAGGGATCCCAAGTCTGGCTTGCCGTGGGGAAGGTGCGTGCTACCCCGACGACGCCTGTGTTTGCCCATATAAACCAAAAGCCAAAACTGACAGGTACGAGCACAGCAATCGCAAGGAAATTACCCGCGCTGTCGTTTTCGCCCCCCTTCGCACCACACACCAGCTGTTGGATCTCACTCTTCTTAGATTTGTTCTACCAGCGAAAGAGATGCTCGGCGGCCGACATCACCACATGCTGGCTTTCGACGACGTGGAACGTATGCCAACCTAATTCATTCGAACCAGTCCGCTCCTCAATGGACGAGAAGGACGCTGCGACTGCGACTGCCAACGAGCGACTTCCATTGCTAAAAGGCAACGTTCGGTCGAAAGTTTGGATTTGGTGTCTGCAACACAGGTGGATTACGATTGGAATAGGAATGGGCATCGTATTGTTGCCGCTCCTCGGGCTGCTCGCCTTGAATACCCATGGCGGTCATGCAAAATGGACGTCGCCGGGCGTCTATCCCTCACGTATGTATTGACATGAAAGAAGTGGCAATTGTGATTTGATTGACTCATATACTGCACAGCGCAAGGCTATGGCGCCGGTAACTGGACGGAATCTTATAGAAAGGCGAAAGCTATGGTCGAGAAGATGACACCCGAGGAAATGAACAATATCACAGTAGGCTATCCGACCACGAATACAGGATGTGTTGGTATCACGGGTACGGCACTCAAAGCTGGATTTCCTGGACTATGTCTACATGATGCCGGCAATGGCGTGCGAGACACGGACGGAGTCAACGCTTATGCATCTGGAATCTCGGTTGGCGCATCATGGAATTCGACGATGGCATATGAACGAGGAGTGTTCATGGGAGCAGAGTTCAAGAAGAAGGGCATCAATGTTGCACTCGGGCCTGTTGTAGGACCTATCGGCAGAGTCGCTTCTGGTGGGCGAAATTGGGAAGGCTTTGCTGCTGATCCCTGGATGGATGGAGTACTTGGCGCAGCGACGATCATGGGTCTACAGCAGAATGTGATCGCATCTGTCAAGCACTTCATTGCCAATGAGTAAGATAAGCTGAATTCATAATTTGAATGCGCGTTGACAGGCGATGCAGGCAAGAAACGAATCGCAATCCGTACTCAGACGACGATGGGACAGTCCTGGCTACGAGCGCGAATGTTGATGACCGAGCGATGCATGAGTGTTACTTGTGGCCTTTCCAAGAGGCAGTGCTGGCAGGAGTCGGGAGTGTGATGTGCAGCTACCAGAGTAAGCCAATCAAAGCGTGAAGCTACTGTTCGCACGTATTGACATTGTGTCAGGAATAAACAGCACCTACGGATGCGAGAACAGCAAAGCGATCAATGGCCTGCTGAAAGGCGAGCTGAACTTCCAAGGCTTTGTCGTTTCTGACTGGGCCGCACAGCATAGTGGCTTGGACTCTGCCAACGCTGGTCTGGATATGGCCATGCCCACTAGCGACTTTTGGGGTCACGGAAAGCTGGCTACGACGACGGAAGGATTCAATCAAAGTCGTCTGGTCGACATGGCGACGAGAATTGTGGCAACATGGTATCAACTTGGCCAAGACGACCCCAATTTTCCACCGATGGGCGTTGGAATGCCTGCCGACATACTTGCACCACATGATTACATCGACGCACGAGATGTCGCTGCTAAGCCGTCAATCTTGCAGCAAGCGATCGAAGGCCATGTCCTTGTCAAGAACGTAAATGGCACGTTGCCACTCAAGAAACCTCGATTATTGTCAGTCTTCGGCTGGTCTGCCGTTGCGCAGAACTCATTTATGCCTGGTACCGAAGACTGGACCAAGAATCGCGAGACTGTAGGACTCCAACAGTCGCAAGAACGGCAAATTGCGATGAATGAGATCGTCGAGAATGCACCTTCCAGAGCTATGGGTACACTTTTTGTCGGCGGAGGTAGTAGTTCTAACACTCCGGCCTATATCAGTACACCATACGATGCGCTGCAGAACAAGGCGTACTACGACGACACAGCCATTTTCTTCGACAGCGAGTCAACAGCACCTGGCGTAGTCACAGACTCCGACGCATGCCTGGTGTTCATCAACGACTACGCATCTGAGAACTGGGATCGACCAAACCTAGCCGATCCGGACGGAGACGACCTGGTGAAAAGTGTAGCAAGATCCTGCAACAACACCATTGTCGTTATCCACAATGCCGGTCCGCGAGTAGTCGACGACTGGATCGAAAATACGAACGTCACAGCGGTCATCTTCGCACACCTTCCCGGCCAAGACGCCGGTCGCTCCATCGTCAGCCTCCTCTACGGAGAAGTCAGCCCCTCAGGTCGACTCCCTTACACCGTCGCCAAAAAGCCTGGTGACTACCGCTCCCTCCAAGGTCCCTGCATCGACTCCTCTCGCGACCCACAATGCGATTTCGCAGAAGGAGTCAACATCGACTACCGATACTTTTTGGCTCGCAACGTCGCTCCACGCTACGAGTTCGGTTACGGACTCACATACAGCTCTTTCGACTACTATTCTCTCAGCGTCAATATGAACGCCACCTCAATCGCCAACGCACCCAGTACCGCGCCCGTTTACGCTAACGGTACAACCGACAACACCGTCAACAAAAACATGACATCAGGCGGGTATGAACCTCTTTTCGAGAACGTCGGCAACATCACCGCCACCATCGTAAACAATGGCACATACACTGCTTCGGAAGTCGCGCAATTATATCTGGAAATTCCTGTCCCTGATGGTAGTCTGAGCGGGATGCCTAATACTCGAGCTCTCAGGGGTTTTCGGAAGCAGGAATTAACGCCCGGTCAGAGATGGGATGTTGTGTTTTATTTGAGGAGGAAGGATATTTCTTATTGGGATATTGGGAATCAGACTTGGGTTACGCCGAGTGGGCAGTTTAATGTTTTTGTGGGCAGGAGTGTGCTTGATACGCCTTTGACGGGGACGTTTAATTTGGAGTGATCAGATGAGCCAGAGGGAAGGAGAGGGAGGGCGGAGGGGGATAAGTGTGGTTTGGTAGTGTTTTGTTGCTGTGATACCTCCGATCGCTGTAGATGATGTTTACTTGTTGTTGTACGAAACGATTTGCCGCTCTTACTTTTCATGTGCCGTCGCTATCGCTGTCCTTGTGTCATCAGTTCAGTTCTGGTTGTGATGTGGATGTATCATTATATGAGCACCACAGTATCATGTTGCAGCAAAACTATGAGTCTCTGAGCAAAATGCTGACAATCGCCCTCAGCTCGATGGCGTAGATCACCGCCGAATACCCATCCGAACGCGATGTTTTCGTTCATGACTTCTGTTCGTGACGGCTGAGACAGCCAAGCACTTCATTATCGAAATGAATTACAAGCCGCTTTACCATTGAGCTAAGAATGATCGTCGAATGTGTCTCCAGTCTAGAGCGTATTTGTCTGTAGCCTGATCCTACCGCGTACCAGCGAAAGTTGAAGATCTGTTGCTGAAGAGATGGCAAAATGTTGACAGTCGCCCTCAGCTCAACGGCATCAACAGTGAGCCCCGTGCTACCTTCTCTACTGTCGCCAGTAGAGGCGCAGGGTTGGGCTGTCTTATCAACGAAGCGTCGAGTCAAACTGACGACTTACACGCTCTACCATTGAGCTAAGAATGATTGTCAAGATTGTGTGAGATCTGGTGCGTATTTGAAGCCTGACGGGCTAGCAAAAGTTGAAGATGAGTGTTTGAAGGGATGGCAAAATGTTGACAATCGCTCTTAGCTCAAAGGCTTCGACTGAAAATCATCATCTTCTCCATCAACTGCTGTGAAAACGCAGTCAAGGTAGAAGCTGGATACGTCTCATCTCAAGCGAAGCGCCAGTATTTCCAGAGACTTACACGCTCTAGCATTGAGCCAAGAATGGTTGTCGAGATGGTGCGAGATCTGGTGTGTATTTATAAGGTAGCCCTAGCTGAAAGCTGAGATACCCTCTCACGCTATCCCTCTTGTCCCCTTTGCCGATACTACAGACTAAGACACCTTCTACAGCGCTATCAAATCAACTGATGATCCAGATCAAAACCCTGCACACTCTTGGTAAAGGCCAAGTACGGTGGTTTCGCGAAAATTTCTTCTTCATCAAAGGTCGCGAATAAAGCTTTGAAATATTCGGTACGGGTATGAGTTTCGGCGCCTTCTTTGGATTCGTAGCTTGTAAAAGAAGCGTCAGCGAGATGTGGAAAGATGTAGTTGTGATCCTCACGTCTCAATCATATGAATGGCGGGAACTTCGGCATCGATTTGTTTGGTCATGATGTAGCGGAGAGTATAGGGTTCGGACGCGTGGACTTTCTTGATCATTGGCCGCATGAGTTCTTCGAGCTTGGTAAGGATGTTAGTGGAAGATGGGTTGGTATCGAGATGGGTTTACTTACTCGGTCGAATTCGTCTGGTTTTGGATACAAGATCGCTATAATGTGGACTTGTTCTGAGGAGGACATTATGGATTGATGTCGTAGGCTGCTTGTGGATATTAAATGAGAAAGTGCCGGTGCTGTGAAAAGTTTTGGAGTCGTACATTCGCAGGAGCAATATTATCTTTCGCCTAGAGGAAGTTGCCACTACAACCACGAGCATTCGGCAGTCGCGGACCTTCTGGAGTGGACCAAAAGCCGCAGTCACGAGTCTCAGGCTCCAGTGCGGATGAGAACAGAGCTCTTGTCAACTCCATGTCGTTATGGAGGACTTCTTTTCCACGGGATCAGCGGCCTTATGTCGTGCACGCACTTCCTGCGCAAGGATTTACGATCCGCAAAGCCTCACGTCCAGCTTCTGCCATAGCTCCGCGATACTCCTCAGATTCTGGCCTGGCACGTGTTGTCGCGACACAGTGCGCATACACCATCGCAGGAGCCAGAAAGAATCGTTCTGGAAGCTCATGAAGCTGCGCTCTTTCCTCAAACATTCCAAAGACGTCCTTGATAGCTTCTTTGACAGAAGTACGACCCTCGTCCAGAGGTAGTAGTGTCATCTGCATTGCATTGTCTTCTCGTATCACCTCATGACAGCAGACTAGGAGCGCTTGCAATGCTTCGGAGCGGAACATGATTCCGTTACTAGGTAAGAGGGCATCGAAGTAGTCAATGGTCTCTTCTCGTTGATATGCTCTTGACAGCTCGCGAAGGCAGCGTTTTGAAAGTCGGACAGCCAGGCTTCGCGATAGGTAGAAGGCAGGATCGCTCATTGTGGCGAAGGGCCGATGTAGCGCAGCGAGGAATCTGGCATATACAAACGATATGTACTTGTACTGGAACGTCTTCTGAGCTTGAGGGACATCCTCTCGTGTCGAAACGGGAGCGAAGGCTCGTGTCAGTTCGCCGCTCAGCTCCACGACTTGTTCGAAGCGCAGCCGTCTCTCGCCGTTAAGGGCTACCAGGATCTTGTGCCGTATTGGTAGAGTGCTGGCCAGAAGTGTTTGCAGACTTGTCTGATCTAGGCTGTGATGGACATCATGAGTGCTAGATTCATCGCCGGACATATCCTCAGCTGGTAGACTCGGCACGGAAGGTGGCATCCCGGCCGCCAAGCAGGCATGCTGATCGACTTCGACAACGCTGTGCCA
The DNA here is from genome assembly GCA_000504365.2 of Pseudocercospora pini-densiflorae CBS 125139. NCBI lineage: Eukaryota > Fungi > Ascomycota > Dothideomycetes > Mycosphaerellales > Mycosphaerellaceae > Pseudocercospora > Pseudocercospora pini-densiflorae. Next base: position 178,167 of record KZ107020.1, read on the forward strand.
AAGTTTTTGCTCGTCTATGCCACTCTCCGGCGACGAGAGCCTTACGCCATCACTCAAGTGTAGGCCTCGGATCATGGCGGAGCGCACGACTACTCCAGATTTGATGTAGCCGCCTGTGGAGTCAAGTGACAACACCTGGTCAGCCAGATTGATGAGATCGAACATCTGGACCGAATGGACATGAATTTCACCGAAAGCCATGGCCGACACAGGTATGGCTGACGCCAAGTCTAGCCATCTTCGGACTGTCTCCTTCGCTATCGGTGCTTCACTTGCAGGGTAGGTCGCATTTGCGAGCGCCTGCATGACCAAGACTTTCAGTACGAAGCATACCGGCACGCTTCGCGGATTTGCGAGCATATTATTATAGTCTATCCCAAATGACACTTGATCGGCCAGTGGAAATACCGTATCCCAGGTTTCGAAGTATCGTAGCATGAGATCGCAGGATGTCGCGATGTGAGCCATCTCATCGTAGACGTTGTTTGAGAGAGTATCACCCACTGACTTCAAGGTGTCGGCCGATTTGTTCAACTCGTGGGTTCGACTGAGAATGGTTCCATCGTCATGCAGCTGACTGCCACTCGTCCAGTCGCTGCCAAGGTAGCTCATGATAGGATCCAGGTGTTGCAAGACACCGGATGTATGCGTCCGACCACGCCATGGTCCATTGGTGGGCCAGTCGTGAGTCTCGAAACGAGTGGTAGAAGTGGAAATGTGAGCATCGTTTCCGGCCGAGTTCTGCCTCAGCGAAGGTAGTGTGAGACTCTCTGGTGTCAATAGACTTTGCGAGGTGGTCTTGTTGGAAGGCGGAATGCTGTTGTCATGCTGCTCACTACGCAGACCATTGATCTCGACACTCTCATGGATATCAAGACCGAGCTCCTCCTCGATTTGAGCTGGGAGTCCATCGAAGCGACAATAATCTGCACACCCATGCTTCTGGCAGGGGCCACAAGGTAGTTTCTTGTCGCATCGAACCTTTCTTTTGTGACAGACTGCACAGCTGCTTTGCGGTCGCGGCCTTTTGTGCTTTCTCCGAGCCGTTTCGGTCATTCTGAGATTTGCGTGAATAGTGTTGTGAGATCCCTGGAGACACTCGGAGGGGTTATTCAAAAGCGAGGGATGGCTCGGCGAATTCCTTTTCGCCGAGCTGAGAAGGAGTGTTTGGTAAGCATAATTAAGCCAAACTGTACAATAGTTAGTCCTTCTTTGCAGCGCACGATAGCGCTCCTTCTTTCATTATTGCCCGGCCTATGGAGCTGTGAAGCCCGCGTATGGGTTGGTTTCTGCCCAAGTATTGATCGGATCGGCAGCTACTCGCAATCTTTGCTCGCAGAGGACGTCCACATAGCTTCCGATGTCGATGTCAAGACGACCACGCGTCAATGACCATTATACTACCAAGTCATGGAGAGACGATATCGAGCAGGGTTCCGCCCAGAATGCTGAAAGTTCGGCTGCTGATGACCGAGATGTGGACAGGAACAGGAGGTGGAGTTCCACAGACGACAGTGTTGAAGGCTTTGCTTGGCATCAGCGAAGCTCGCGATCGATGGAGCACCTAGACGACACGTCTCCATTCACATCCGCCGACCGAACATTACATTTGAATGACAGTTCCAGTCCAATCTCGAAGCAAACAAGCACCTTCTGTGATTCTTAGCATGCCGTGAGACAAGAGAAGGGATGCATTGTTGGCGAACATGGTGCCATACGCGCTGGACAGACACGGCGTGGACAACAATTGCATATCCATCACATAAAGCTGCTCAGTGAGATCTAGGTCTTTCAGGGGATTCTGGGGAAGAAGTTTCGTGAGAAGCTCGTTCAAGCGCCGATCGTATCACATCCACCAGCGGGTGGCCCAACTGCAGACACTGGCCAAATCTCCATCTCGCCTGTCCCAGGATCAGGCCTAGGCAAGGCCTTGAAAGGGCGTTGAAAGAATGCTACAACGTGGTCGACCACCTCATACCGCTTCCGAACTTGCAGCACGCACTGGTAAACGGCGAGCGTGGCACGTATCTTACAGCTGCCTTCTCGGACTTGTCAGGTTTTGGCTCGCCAGATGACTTAGCTGTGAGATAGCTGCAGCTATGTTTCGCAAGATGCGGCATGGCGTAGGCGTCAGAAGATCTAAGTACCATGCTAAGGCACCATCACAGAGATCTGGTAGTCTTGGATGTAGGTCTTGGCTGCGAGTCGCCGGCGATCATTCTTGCGGAACTCGTACATTCGCGAGGTTGAAGAGCTGCTACTCTCGACGGAGCTTCAGGTCATTCAGGCACACCAGTAATCTCTAAAGGCGCACTCGATCGCGATGAGAGAAGCTCCCAGGCAGACTGCATAGATGCGCAAACCGCAGACCATTTATTATGCGAGGACTGTGCAACGAGCGATGCAGAATGTGAAGCCCCACACCCAGACCGAGCTCATCATTGTGCTCCCTGGACATCATGACGCCCATGCAGAACTCAGCCAGGCAGCTTTCTCATCCTCGCCATGCGGGGCGGCCGCATCATACATATCGGATAACACGGTCTATGTCGCTCTGGTGAGTGGTCAATTGTCGTATGCCGGGCTGACACATGTGCATCACTGCACCACGGATACTTCTCATTTAGAATTCCGAGACTCGGATATGGAAGTTCGCAGGACTTTTTTCATAACTTGCCCTAACACCTTCAGCGTAAGACAGCAGACAGCATTCGACCGCTGCATCAGCACTGGATGACCACTCTTGGCGACATCCACATGGACCGACCAAGACTCGTCAAAATCACGCCTCCTCGCCCTTCACGCACGAAATGCGTTGCTAAAACCAGTCTAGATTCGTCTTTCACACACGTTCACGGCACAGCTGCCAGCGGCTAAAGCAAAAGTAATTTCCAGTCAACCCGGTTCCTGACTAGGATCTGCACTCCCAAGATCTCGTGGTGAGTAGGGATGGTGCTATATCAGGACCGTCTTGCTGGGATTCGCAAATGCCGGAATGGACAAACCTCTCATCGGCCCTGTGTAGAGATGCAGATCCACCATCCGTAAAATCCGTAAAGCTAGTGGACCAAGGTGTTTACTACGGCTGCTATTCTCCTCAGGACTTGACCGATTACCCCGCCAGCCGGTCGAGCTACGGGTGCCCGTACACCCTACCTAATTAGTCGGCTACTTCCGCCTATATACTGTACCTTACTTTAGATATCGTAGCTACGAGGCCACTTCGTATAAGACGTAGTAGTACTTATTCCTTTACTTTAGCTTTATATATTCTTTTATATACCTTTATATACGACTATTACTTTAATATTACTA
>KZ107023.1:314-17924 GCA_000504365.2 Pseudocercospora pini-densiflorae CBS 125139
AAAACTACTAAATTCTAGGCTCTTCTATTATAATAGCTACCTATAGTATATTAGAGGTATACTAATTAGGTATTTTTATAGATTTAACTAATTTTAAGTAGACTATAGATAGTTAAGGCGACGAGGAGATTATCGCTATACTACTACTAAGAGGTATAGAAGGGTATATCGATACTTCTACTATATCGCTATCGTTAGCTTATTTAAGAAGCTTATCGCTATAGCTAGTATTACCTAATCTATAGTATATAGAAGTAATTATAAAGGACTATACTACTAATACTATATATACTATAGTAGAAGAATTAAGATAAGAAATAGAAGACTTAAAGAGCCGTATTACTAAGCTAGAGATAGTCGTTAGTATAAGCGAGTTTTTACGAGATTAGTAGTATAATTAATATCTCTAATCTATCTTCTAAAACTATACTTCTACGCTACCTTCTATATTTAACTCGCTTACTATATATCTTATAAACTAGCTAAAGTCTACGTAATAATTAGCCTTATAGATATACTTCTTAACCTATAACTTAAGCAATAAAAACAATAGCTTAATAGGGTTGAAATCTAGTAAGTATAGCAGTAGTATCTTTAGATAGATACCTACCTCTCGATAAGCCGCTTTAATATTATTAGTCTAGTAGATCGACGTATTATCTATTACTAATACTATATCTAGCTCTATTTATAGTAGTACTATATACTTTAACTAGTATTCGAATATCGTACTAGTAATAGATCCTTAGTAGATAAGGATATCTAGAAGATAACTACTAATACTAATAGTAGGTAATATATTCTACCTCTTTAATTATAATATACTATCTTAATCTTAAATAGGACGGTTAATAGGCGAGTATCTATATTTCCGCTATCTAGTATACTTATTAGAAGCGCTCTCGTTAATAGTAATAATATAGTCTATAGATATATCTATTTACTATATTTTAAAGTTATTATATAACTTACTATTCTACTTATAAGCGATATAGAATACCTTCTTCCTCGTCTATCGATAGCTCTTTAATATACGCGATATTATTAGCTAGCTTATAATAACGCTAAACTTGTTCTATAGATACTATATTTCCTTATCTTAATATATAGTTAGTCGATTAGTAAGAAACTTAAAGATATACTATAATAAGAGGTAGATTAGTTATAGATACCTAAAAGAGCTAGAAATCTATATATCTTTATAGATTAGTAGGAGGCTTCGAGGGCAACCTAATCTAGCTAAATTATTAATATAGAATATACTAAATAACTTATAATTATTATAGAGCTTATCGATAGTACGCCTAGCGATATTTATTAAGTTAGAGATAGTATTATTAGATAGATTACCCTTATTAAAGAGGCGCTTAAGCTTATTAAGTTAATTGTCTAGTAGATATACTATTAATAATATCTCCGAGGGCTCTATACTATTAAAAATACGATAATATAGTTTATATAGTATTTAGATATAGTAGTAGAGATCTACGAATACTAAGAAGACCGGGTTGCTAACTAATTATAGTAACAGCTAGTGGGAAACTAAAACTCGGTTCTCCGACTGCATAGCGCGACTTATTGAATACAGCAATAACTACTACACGTCTTCCCTTCCGTCATCACGCGTCTTCACCTTTCTGCTTCAATTTTTGCCGAGCCGCATGGGTCCCATTCTTGATGCAAGCAATCTTTCGACTGCGGCTTCGAGAGCCGCTCGTGAGCTTGCGAAATAGCTTCACTCGCAATGCAGCACTTTTCAGTAGAGGCTCGTTGCGAACACAGACTACCGACGCGGACAATGCTCTCAAACATCATGGCCAGTATCGATGGTGGAGTCAAAATGACATCGATACTATGCTGCGTCTGCATCAGAAAGGTGCTGATACCAAACAAATAGCAACACATTTGAATAGAAGTAGGCGAGCGACAGACGCGCGGCTAAAGAATGCGTTGAATAATGGCAAGCTCGTTGTCTCGCGTTTGCGCCATGTCAGGCTATGGACCGATCAAGAATACGAGCAGCTCACACGGCTGCGAGAGCAGGGAATCAGTATGTCGAAAATTGCAGCCGTGCTTGGTCGGTCTCGTCGCAGTGTCGAGGGTCGACTGAGAATGGAGAAAGAGAGGGCTTTGGGAATCCGTGGTGAAAGTGGCCTTCATTTAGGTCAGCCGTTCGGGTCAGGCGATTTCGAAAGAATTAATGATATGCGAGCGCAAGGTCACACGTGGGGAAAAATTGCGTCCCTTATGAGCCGTACGATAGACAGCGTCAGGACGTTTCATTCGAGGAAGAATAAGAAGATCAACTCAAAGTCTCACAAACGCTGGACCTCTGAAGAAGACGACACGCTGATGGACCTCAAAAGACAAGGCAGGTCATTTGATGAGATAGCGACCCAGTTCCCAGGTCGTACAGCGATCGCAGTCTCGAATCGTTATCATAGACATCTGGTCCGTTCAGGCGTGCAGAAGGCTATGCATGGAAGAAAATGGACAGAAGAAGAAGTACAGAAGCTCAGGCTGCTGCGAGACACCGGAGCTTCATATGCAGAGATAGCTGCACAACTTGGACGCAGTGCAGAGGCTGCCGCTGTCAAGCATCAAGAGCTGTTCCAACCATCGAGATCGCCTTCTCGCGAGTAGCATGCCCGCGAGGTTTCCAAGCTGCCAGCTAAGCAATCCAAAGGATCGTATCTGCCGGATACCGCGTGCCCTCGGTCCGAGTGTGCCATTGTGTACATACCAACTTTTCGAACATGGAAATTACGCACGAGCGCGAGCAGAACATAGGATGTTGCATCGCTTTCCAGCGGAGCCCGAATCGCTAATGACACCATTAAATCCCCATCACTGCCTATGACCTAAAGCCTGTGCAAAGGGACAGGCATGAGCCTAATCACGAACATTGCATCACTCTTGCGCGCGAGCAATCAACAGAGGGCCACTTTGAGCACTTTCGTCTACAGCGAAGAAAGACACTGCTCCTGTTCCACTCCCATGCTTAATTCGCAAGCTATGAGCCTCAATCTTCTCGCTGACGCATCTAGATGCGTCTCAGGATGAACCTGAGCCTTATCGTTCCTCTTGTTCGCAGGAATCGATACAGGGTCTGGAAGCTGAGCCTCTCCGAACTCAAGCACTGTTGGAATGAACGAATACTGCGATATTGCTTCTGTGAACCTCATACAGACAACGTGAAAAGTATGTCATCGCACCGCAACATCCACCAGATGCTCGAGAAAGATTCGAAACTAAGTTGCAGACTGGATATGAGATCCCTCGATTAAGAAAAGCCGTGGCACCCGTCAGTCGGTCAAATTACGCCCGTTCGACCTGTTGGAATTAGGAGCATTGGTCATCGGTCCCATTGCCTGCTTCATCGGCTCATAGCCTCTTGCCCCAGCCCGTGGTTCAAGGACATGCAGGCGCGCTGGAAAAGATAGAAATGGGCTCGCACGTCCGAAGCTCGCTATCAGAGATACGAACCAAATCACGACGCATGCCAGTCGCGGAAGAGAAAAGTGAAAGGCTACTCACTCTCGAGGTTGTTGACCTATAGAACGTTCAATTCAAGACCGTTGCAATTGCGTGGTGCTCAAGATCCCTGCAGTTCTACGCTCTACGCTAAACATGAATCCAAATGCTCCAACTGAGACCAACCACGACGATAATCTATTTCTCCTTCTGACGAACACCAACGTGGATGCTGGCGAATATCGGTACTCTGGCGTAATCAAGGCGTAATCCAGATGTACGGATGACTGTTGCTGATGAGGAAGGAATCATTCTAGTCCAAATCCGGAGTGCTAATCATTCTGCACTTGCGATTGCGATGGCTTCGGACCCAGCTCCATGAGCAAATGCATATACCGAGCGGACTGGATGGAGGCGATGCGATCCAAGAAGGCAGCGTCAACGTTGGGCTGAGGATGCAGCCTGTGCAGCGGGAGCAACGGCTGGTCGAGACTCGTCGATGAATGTCGTGGGAAAACTTCTTGAGGACAAGGTCAGTCTAGTGCAAGCTGCGAAACAAATACTTTTGGCACTGAGCTTACTCTGGCGGTACTTCCACGCGAGCCAGAGGCCGATGATAGTCAGAACGCTGCTGATGAGACCGAACGCAAGTTGTAATGTTGTGTCCTGATCCATGATGGCAGATTGAATGGCGTGTTCGGAGGTCTGGATGTGTTGGCTCTCACAAGTGCTCTGGACAGAGTCGATTCAACTAATCGATAGAGCATGGAGAGCACCTGCCAACACAACGACGAGCATTCCATACTTGTAGATCTGCGACACTCGATGCGTGCACTAGGCCATTTCAGGACGAATAGACCTACCGGTGTAAGGAAGCGAGAGAGGACCAATTGTAAACATACTGGGAAAAAGACACACTTGAGAGGCCGGGGGAGCCGGGGCTGTGAACCAGCAGGCACAGTGGCAGGGCATGACGACCTCCTCCCTAATGTCGGGTACACGGCATACAGCACACTTTTGCCTGATCTTCTACCGATCGTCTGCGCCAATGAGGTCTTGAACACGGTGCTCGCTTGACCATAAGTATGATAGCTCGATGCGTTCTTGCCTTTTCTTACTTGATCTTGTATTTCTGAGGCAGCAAGGAGAACTTCGTGATGCCAGTCCTTCGTTAGCGCCTTTATTCGATTCGTTCTTCAGTTCAAGCGGAAAATCTGATTTGCCCGAGGGCCGCCGCTAACGAACTCATGGAATCACGAAGTTCTCCTTGCACACGTTACATCGCATGCGGAACGCATGATCTCTCGCAGCCTGCCAATTTCGTGGTGATCGGCAGAATGTTCTTAGATTTCTGAGGCAGCTTTACATCGCATGCGGAACGCATGATCTCTCGCAGCCTGCCAATTTCGTGGTGATCGGCAGAATGTTCTTAGATTTCTGAGGCAGCTTTACATCGCATGCAGAACGCATGATCTCTCGCAGCTTGCCAAACTCGTGGTCCTTTGCTGTGGGAGCTAACGAGTCGGCACATCCCTTCAAGTCCTATACAGGAAATACGAAATTCATTCCACAATGGTATCAACCCTGCCCAAAAAAGGTCTCCATCCAATCCAAACACCATCAACTCAGAACCCATCATCAAGCAGCACCCTCAACAACTTTACACCCCTCCCCAACCATCTTCGCAATATCCTCATTCTTATGCGGCAACAACCCAAGCGCAAAAGCGACATCATTCCACTGCCTCTCACTCTCAGCCCTCTGTAATCTCGGCGCCAACTTAGATGCCAATTGCTTAGCATGTTTATCCTTCTCAATAAAAGTCGCCAAAAATTTAATAACCTTCCTAAACCTCTCCTCATCCAATCCCTCATCCGCAGAAAGCAAACTAAACATATCGACGAAATGGTTATACACAGCATTATCTTTACCCGCAAGCTCAGCGAAAAACATTCTCGACATTTCTCGAATTCTTTCGTCGCTGTCTTCGATGCATTTCGCCATTTCTCCGAGTTGGCCTTTGACTTTGACTTGACCTGCGAGGATCAGGAAGGTGAGGGTCATGAGGCAAGTGCGTTTGACTTGGAGGCTTGCGTCTGAGAGGCGGCGGTAGAGGAAGTCGGTGTTTTCGTCGATGAGGTGGTTGAAGCAGACAGCCATGTCTCCGAGAGCGACGACGAGATTGCTGCGGGTGATGGAGCTTGGTGAGCGTTCCAAGATGGTGATGAGGAGGCCGAGATTGGTCTCGCAGTACTCGGAGCTGACGCACATGAGTTTCGCCATGCACAATGCTGCCTGTGCCTGGAGTTCGGCGTTGGGGTAGGAGGTGTTGTTGCTGCAGATTTCCGTCACCAGAGGGCCGAAGTGTGTGAGCAACGACTTCTCGCCGAAAAGGAGCTCGCGCTCACGAATGTGTGCGATGGCGTCAGTGAAATCGTCTTCGTTCGTGCCGGCCATGAGATCGAGCTCGTCTGCAGCTTCCTCTTCCTCGGACTTCTTGTCGCCCTTCTTCGACTTCTTCGCTGAAGCAGGTTCCGACTTTCCGAGCTTTTCCTTCTCAGCTTTCCTACGCTTGAAGTCTTGCTCGCAAAGCTCGAGATGAACGATCTGCTTGAGAGCGATGTGGCCAACAGCGAATAGCAGTTGTGATAATGCTAGGGCCGTGTTGCTGCCTGAGTTCGCCGCGGGCTCCTCAGCCTCAGGGTGTGATTCAGCTTCTGCTGGAGCATCCTCTGGCATATCACTCATCTCGACATCGCCATCATTGTCCATCTGGCTGTCATCCGCTTCCTCTTGCTTGGGTGGCGGGGTCGCTTTTCTGGCGAAGACGCTCTTGGTCTTGCGACGAATGATCTCTGAGCATAGCACATCCGGATGTTTCGAGAGTGCGTAGATGGCACCGATGGCCTGCTCGGCAAGACCGTACCAGTCTCTACTATCGCTCTCGATCTCAAGGAGATTGGCTAGGCGAATAAGCACAGCGTGGTCGTTCGGCAGCCTTGTGCTAGGCTTGGCCTCGGTACCCTTCACTGGCTTGTTGTTCGTCATCCGCATGAGCGCAATGCAGGTATATCGAGCCAGTACAAGATCTTTGCGGCCGATAGCACCAAGTCCGACACGTAGACAGGTCTCCATTTCTCTCACCACGATATCTGGATCAGCCAGAGCAAGCATGCCGAGGACAATAATGCAGCCGCGACGTTGTTGCTTCGAGATTTCCTTCTTCTGGACACCATACACCTGCCAGAGCTTCTGGATCACGAGCTCATTGACGGCTTTCTCCTTCATCATTGTAGCCAGAAGTTGCTCAAGACTTGTCAGCTCTGCAGGTGTACAGCCGTAAGTCAAAGACATCATGTTTCTGGCAACGTAATTGGCGGCTTCGCTGGCGTTGAAGTTTCCAGGCGCAGCAAAGAAGAGGCCCTTGTAGCACTCGATGAGGTGAGTCTGCACTCCTTTGCCTTCGTCGCTATTGCCCTTGGTCCAGATGAGGCGAAGCATGCGTCGAATGCCAGTCTTCGCTATCTCGAGACCGAAAGCATCTGCTGTGACGAAGAAGTCCATTGCCTCAATGACTTCGCTCTTATTCTTGGACGAAAGCAGTTGCGTGACATGTGGAGAAGCCTCGTGAAGCGTTTCAATGAACTTCAACGCCTCGATGTAGTACTTCCTAGTCAGGGACAATTTACTCATCGCTTCAGCAATGGCCGCATCTTCTTGCGCCTTTTGGAAAGCGGCTGCTTGCTCCTCTTCAGTGAGAGGCGCCTTTTCAGGCTCCTCAATCCGCGTCGGATCATCGAGCAGGCTTGCGTCGACTGTCTGCTCGTTGGGATCGCGATCCTCCAGGCCAGGCGTTTCTGTCGATGGCTTGAGGTTGGCGATTTCTTTCTCGACTGTGTCCAGGCGTTCGCTCCACTCGGCGTAGCCTAGCTGTCCGCCATGGAGAACTGCGAAAGGATGCGTGCTCATCAATTTGCCAAGCAGCTTGATTGCGTTTCGCCTCACGTTTGAGGATTTGTCTTCCAAGCTTTGAGTGGCAAGCTCCGCGGCCCTCTGTCTTCGCTTCGGATACTTCGTCTCCAAGTCGCAAAGCTTCACGTAGACCTGTATTGCTCTGCATCGACAGTACGGATTGATGTCCAGGAATCGCTCCTCGAGCACGTCGAAAAACGCATTGATCTGGCCCTTATGCTCTTCTCTCCTCTCGCCCTCTTCCACCTTGGAAAGCATGGCAATCAGATTGCCACATACTTCAATGATGGCACATCTCAGGGTGTAGTTGTTGCTCTCCAGAAGCTTGGCTAGGTAGGTGACTTGACGCTGCACGACTCTTGGAGCGAGCTCTGACAAGCGCGCAACAAAAGTCGACACAGACTTCGGACCCTTGGTGTCGGTCTCGTTGAACTCCTTGTTGGACAGCTCTTTCATGACTTCCTCAGCAAGTTGCGGATAGTCGTATTGCTCAGCCAGAATGTGCAGAAACTCTGCCATAGGCTCGGACAGATGCTCAAAATATGTCAAGTTCTGAATGACACTGGTCTGCGCGCTGTATGCCTGTCCATGATGCTTGATCGCAACACAAAGCACTTTGTAGGCGTGCATGCGAATGGCTGTGCTCTTGATCCTCGTCTCGCTTTCCAGAATGAGATATGTCGGCTTCGTGAACATGCTGATGAATGTATCGCGCTCGCTGGTAGTCACAAAGATCTTAGCCAATTTCAGCTTCATGACCTTCGCCATCGTATCCAGTGCAGTCTGCAACTGCGATGAGGGGTCCCAATTGCCATCTTTCTGAGTCGCCTTGCTCTTCCCCTTTGCGCCTTTGCCTTTCGTGGGAGCAGCTGGTCTTTCTGCGCTCTTAGCTTCAACTGCTGCTATGCACCATTGGAGCAAGAACGCGAAGATCTCGAGAATCTGCTTATGTTGCGCCGTCTCTGTCTCGCCTTCCTGTTCATCATGGTGCACAACAGCAGTCTCAGCGCCTAGGCCACTGATAATTACGTCGAACAGTCGGCCGAGGGATGTAGAGGGAATGAATGAAGACTGCCTGGAAAGCTCAAAGAGCTCGCTGTTAGTGCCGCGTTTCTTGCTTGTAGATGTAGAAAGGACTGGCTGTTGGTCTGGGGGAAGAGTGGGCGCGCACTTGAGCAGAAATTGCAAGCTATCCAAATTGCTTGCTTGTAGTATCGCCTCTGGATTCTCGCCTGTCGCGCTCGCTATATCGTTCAGTACACTGCTGATGAGGCCTGGCGAGAATGCATCAGGATCGTTTTCGCATGCGACAAGGTCTTCTGCCGCTTCGGGTGTTGGTATCGCATGAGGATCGTCGAGGTAGGCTGTCAAAGCCTCGCCGATATCGAATTCGCTCATCGCTGCAGAGTATGCGCGACAATGCGCAGAGTACGGTCGACAACGCTCTGCAGTGTTGTTTGGCGAGAAACCAACTTGGAGATGTTGACAGGATGCCGAATTGGGCACTAGCGCCGTTTCTAGAACTATTTACTCGGCGCGCTTTCCAAACGCGTTCCGCCCCGCGGCTGGCTGCAACCTCGTGCAAAGTATTGCCTTCCTTGTCTGTACTTCTGCATCACATGCAAGCTGCTCGAGAAAGTGCCAGTGCCATTGAGCCGAAGTGAAGCGCAGAGGAGGCAGCCATGGCCATGACTGCTATGCGGGGCCAGGAAGTGGTTGTAGTCCATGAAGACGAAGCTCCACAGTACGGCGACAGCACAGAAGACGACACCGAGGAAATGGACGAAAGCAAAGGCCCATTGGACGAGAGCGGTGGTACCATTTCTGACGAGGAAGAAGAAGACGTCGACTCCGCAGTCATGGACGACATTGAGAAGTTCGAGGCCAGCTTCAAGAATATCACCCAGCGATATCGCTTGATCAACCGCATTGGAGAAGGCACATTCTCAACTGTATACAAAGCCGAGGACTTACTATATGACCGGTATACCAATGATTGGGACCCCGATGCCGACGAAGAGACTCAGGATAGCAGGCTCTCACACAAGTCCTCGCGACAGAAAGCACGATATGTGGCGATCAAGAAGATCTATGTCACTTCGTCACCAGCACGAATTCTGAACGAGCTGGATCTTCTGCACGACCTGAAGGATTCGCCTAATGTCTGTCCTCTAATCACTGCTTTCCGACATCAGGACCAGGTCATTGCAATTCTCCCGTACTTCCCACACAAGGACTTCCGAGACTACTATCGCGACTTCACCATCTCAGACATGAGGATCTATTTCCACAACCTCTTCACAGCGGTCAGTGCGGTACATGATGCCGAGATCATCCACCGCGACATAAAGCCCACCAATTTTTTATACTCGCCTGCTCAGCAACGAGGCCAGCTCGTCGACTTTGGCCTGGCCGAACGGGAAGGCACCGACCATCATCCCTGTGCGTGCGAGTGGGACTCGAAGGATCGGGACAGGAAGGTCAAGAACTCGATGTACTCCGCCACGATTGCCGCAGCTCAAGCTGCTGGTCAGGAGCCACCAAAACCCAGCTATCCAAAAGAAGACCATCGCTCATCTCGACGTGCGAACAGGGCCGGCACGCGTGGCTTCCGTGCCCCAGAAGTGTTGCTCAAGTGCACGGCACAGACCTGCCTGATCGACATATGGAGTTGCGGCGTCATCCTCCTCACGTTCCTCTCCAAGCGCTTTCCGTTCTTCCACTCGGCCGACGACATAGACGCCTTCATCGAGCTGTGCACGATATTCGGAAAGAGAAGAATGAAGGAGGCAGCTCTACTCCATGGTCAGATCTTGGAGGTGACACTGCCCACAGTCAGCGAAAATGGACACAGCTGGGAGAAGGTCTTGTTGTGGTGTTTGGGCCGGAACAAGAAAGAGCAACCCAGCAATGGTCTGACGGACGAAGAGCGCGAAGCTGTAGACTTCATGCAGTGCTGTCTCGAGCTTGATCCGTCAAAACGCATCACAGCAGACGATGCGTTGCAGCATCCATGGTTGCGACTCGATGCATCCGAGCCAGGAAGTGAGGAGATGGTCGATCTCACGAGCTCCAAGAGCCTGTGAGCAGCGATGCATGAAGGCACAAGACATGAACAGGGAGCGAATGAGCTCTTGGCCTTGATACGAGCACGAAGTATGGTCATATGCTGTCCAGCTCATAGGCATTGTTGGCGTTTGGGAGCGCGGCATCTTACGAGGAACGGGATGATACCCAATCATGTTGCATGTACATTTAGTGTACGACTAGAGAAATGATGAGTGATGTCTGCTGATTGTGTGTTCTCCATACAGCCTTTGGCCTGGTTACGGGGAATCTGCGGCAATAAATAATTGCCTAGATCTTTACCACTCTGCGAAGACGTGCAGTCTTATGCAACAATACAAGCGCTCTGCGCTCAACGCTTGAGATAATAATATTGTCTGCAACGTGCCGACCGCCGCTCGATCTGTAGAGCGGAGCTGTTCATTCGTGATGGGTTCCCCGAATGCTGGCCACCCTGGCCAGATGGTGTATGTCCATCCACTCGGCATCTGGAAATCGGGCTGCCCAAAGGGGAAATGACATGACTCGCGTCTTCCTTCGTCATCTTTCCTTCGCGGCCGCTCGAGCCAAACCAGCATATTGGGCCCCGACAAAACTACCAGTCTGCCGGACACGGAAGATGCGAATGCAGCGTTGATGACTTGCAGCGATCGAGACGACCATCCTGACGCTACTGCCTGGCTAAGGCACTGACCTCCATCCTTGATCCAACGACACTCCTTCAACACCGCAAGCATGAAGAACGACGATTTCCGATCACTCCTTTCTAGCAATGCCAGTGGCGCCTCACCTTCGACTCGACCCTCTGCGCTGGGCGCAAAGAAGAGCGCATTCGTGGGTATGACACCGCGGCCTGGAAAGGCTATCGGCAGTGAGGATTTCGCTCGACAAGTACGAGAACAGCATGCCTCCTTTAAGCCTACCAAGAAGTTCAAATCTGTCGCGCCAAAGGGAAGTAAATTTGCTGCTGGGTACACCGACCGAGCGAAAGCGCGACAGGAAGCAGAGGACGCTGAGGACGACAAGGCGAAGAGGATCAAGGCTCTTGAGGAACAGGTGAAGCTTGGACAGCTGGAGCAGACGACGTTCGAGGCACTTAGAGACGAAATCACGGGAGGTGATGTCTCGAGTACACATCTGGTGAAAGGCTTGGACAAGAAACTGCTGGAGCGTGTGCGCAGAGGAGAAGATGTGCTGGGTCTTGGTGGTGAGAAGAAGGGAGAGGATGGTTCTGCTTCACCTGATGTTGACGATGAGCTGGATCAACTGGCCGAGAAAGAGGTCGAAACTGTGCAGCGAGAGCAGATTGAGAAGAAGGGCGTAAAGGCCCCAGCGCAAGTTGCAGGCAAGAAACGAACGCGAGACGAGATCATGGCCGAGCTAAAGGCACAGCGCAAAGCAGCTGCTGAGGCAAAAGCAACCTCTGTGCCGAGCCTGGATAGTAGATGGCGCAGAGTGGGCGACCAAGCGAAGCCAAAGGTTGAGATTGATCACAAAGGCAGAGAGGTGGTCACGATCACAAATGAAGACGGCAGTGTCAAGAAGATGGTTCGAAAAGCTCAGGCAGGTGCAGAATCGAAGGCTACTATGCCGGATATGAGCAGGCCAGTGTTGGGAGCAGATGTGGTCGTGCCAGAGCAGAAGAAGCCGGAGCCGGATGAGGAGTCTGATGAGGACATTTTCGGAGGAGTGGGAACTGAATACGACCCCCTTGGAGGCATGGATGACGTGGACGATAGTGACAGCAACAGCGACGACGAAACGAAGTCTGCGAAACCCAAGGTGGCGCCTCCACTGGAGAAGAAGTCTGTCGAATCGACTGCAAGTCCGGAACGAGACGACGACGACCAGATCCCGACAGCCTCAGCACCACCGAAAGCACAACGAAACTACTTTGGTGACAGTAGGAGCAAAGACGAGGAGCAAGAGCAGGATCGCTTCAAAGGTATTGAGAACGTGCTTAAGAAAGCATCACAGCTGGGCACCGAGCGTTCTGCTGCGGGTGAAGATGACGAAGAGGACGACACTTCTGAGAGCAAAGAAGAGCGACAAGCACGTCTCGCGAAACGTGCAAAGATGCTTGCGCGGCAAGATCGAGACATGGACGATATCGACATGGGCTTCGGCGAGAGTCGCTTCGAGGACGAAGCAGACTTTGAGGAGGCCAAAGTCAAGCTATCGCAATGGAAGGGTAAGGCCGGCGAAGACGATGGCTGGGATGAGGATGGGAAGGGCGGCAAGAAGGAGAAGAAACGCAAGCCAAAGAAGCGAAAAGGTGATGCGAATAACATGGACGACATTATGAGGGTGATTGAAGGAAGGAAGAAATGAGTAGCAAATTTGCGCCAGCTCTCGAACGAAGACACTTCTGATCTTCTCTAGGTTGCAGACACTATCAAGATACACCATTCCATGCGCCAGTGCATTCAATGAGCTCGTTCGAATTTGCTCCCGCGAAGATGCAGCTTTTGCTTTTGGACGGCTTGGACCAAACTCTACCATTTGAGGCCGGGTCATCTTTCACTTGCCACTACAGCAATTCTACTACGACCCACGAACTAGACTCAATCGGTTCGACATTTCTTCATGCAAGAAAAGCGCCCTCGTCGGCCTTGCCCGCTGTTTCGGCGAATGAAACTTGCTAAGCGCCCATTCAGCTACCGCGCTATTTTCAGCTGAGAAGTCGACATGGTATGCAGCTTTGCAGCCAATCAGTTCTGACTGGCTACCGCGAAAGCCATTGATCAAACAGTATCGTCTTGTTGGATGCATAAGGTGGACGAGAAATAGCAAAGGTGGGTTTCGAGCTTGCTACGCCGCAAATATGCAGAGAGGCCGCCTGGTGCTACACAAGTAGAATACTCCCAGCTGTCGCGGGAGAGTGGAAGGATTAGGTATTGTTTTCTTCTTTCTTTGCGGTGTTGTACATCTTATACGCGATTATTCTCGGTGTACGATCTTGATCGCGAATTGAAAGACTCACGGAACAATAACATCCATATCCATCAGAGACACAACAATGTCACCACTCCTCTTCACCCGATCAGAGCACAATACAACGCACCACATCTCCGCCTCAAACACCACAACCTGCTCTTCCTCAGACCTAAAACCAAACCAAATCACAATCTCCCGCACAACCCTAATAATCACCCTAACAATCTTCATCTTCACAACCTTATCCTCCCTCCTCATCCTCTGCGCGCTCTTATACCGACACCATCACCGACGCAAACAAATTCGCGAAGCCAGCACATGGGGAAGACGAAGTCGCTATATCACATCTCAAGAAAACGAACGAAAACGTATCTCAATGACCCGCAAAGAGATCGACGACGAATACTCTCGCCAATACAGAGGTGTCTGGAATTCCGCACCTATTGAAAATCCTGAGATGGGAAGTGATAGTCCTATTGAGATTGGGATGAGAGAAGAAAGGGTTTGGGAGGTTGCGTCAACGCCTGTTTTGGGGCCTTTTGGGGGGAAGAGGGTGAGGGTTAGGCAGCAGGAAGAGAGGGAGGTAAGGAGGGGTGTGATGGGAAGGATGAGTTTGTTTTTTGATGAGAGGGTGGGTGTTTGGATGCCGAAGAGGTGATTATGCCGTTCGAGAAAGCCAAGTGGATGAATGGCAATGGGAGAAGGTCGTTCAATCTCGGTCGTCTGATGTGCGGAAGAATGTCTCGTGAATTCGAGATGTCAAAGACATGAGTATGCTGGATGCTTACTGTTTGAAGAGAAGGATGAATCTTTGACCTGCGGCTTTTGCTGCAGTCTGCGAATCACTGTGCCTTCGACTGCTTCCTGGGCTGGAGGAGATTACCTGGATTCGAAATCTGTGATTCAGGTCAACTAAATCGGGCGGAGCTGGCTGATCACACTTCGTACCATCTCAATCGTATTCTTTGTAGGACTACGGCCGGGCCGACAATACTGGCTGGATGAAGCGGTAGTTTTGCCTTCGTCCTCCAACGGCGGTCATATTAGGGTACATGTTTTGGCTGGTTCACACACGATATCGCGGGATCGAATCCAGAGCGAGATCCCGAAGCCATGCTTATCGCGAAGTTTCTGAACCTATGCATGGTCGTTCGGCCACCTATCAGACTTTGGCGGGAGTCAATGCTGAAGAAGAAGAAGCTTGTTAGAACCACGCGTATTCCTGCTGGATTCAGCTATGGTTCACAGGCATAGAAATTCTAGAAAAGCATCGACTTGAGAGGATCGAAACAGTCGAGTCCCGATTTTGCGAATTGACCGGCGAGAGTGCTCCGTCCCATTTTGGCATCATCAGACGTGTGAGCTAATGGGCGCTCAAAGTGGTTCGAGACACTCCAGCTATGACTGTAATGCTCAGCTGACTGCTGTGAGCATGGTCCAGAAGGACGTTACATAGAGCTGATGGGCCGTGAGAAATCGATGGATTACTTTTGGAGGATGTGCGTGCTTTGACTCGCGGAGGGACAGCAGTGTATGTATTTGCAACGATAGATATTACTGCTGAGTCTCGGTTCTGAGCGGAGCATCGTGATCAGATGTTCTCGATGATATTGCACGTTGACCTGAACTCTTTCATGCTGACACCTTCCCATTTCTAGGGACCGTGTGGTGCATTTTTGCTAAGCTTGTTCGCACCAGGCTTCGTATTCTAGAATGGCAGTTTGAGGCGTGTGCGATGTGCGACTCGCTAGGACTTTGCTGAGAGCATCAATCAAGCTTTTTCATGTATTCTTGTGCGTGCAGGGCAGGCGTCCTAGCCTGGTCGGCCGAAACCCGGCGACTCTGACCACAGGAGTCAGGATTTAGCGAGTATTCTTCTCCTGGTCAAGCGGAGGAATAATTTGGTTGTTGAACCTGACGATGTGTTCATTGATCCGTCAAAGTCGTGGTTCACCACTGAACCATATGACATGCAAGCATTCGCACTCGTCAATTTGAATGAAATATCGTCTGTAGAAGAGGCGATGGGTGAGAGCAGAGCACGGGAGAGCCACGTCTACCCAGTATTGCTGACTATCCGTCTTTGAAACAGTCGCACTTGAGTAGGTAAGCTAAGGCCTTGTTTACCTCGTTGGATTTACGAGTGGATTTACGCTTAATCCAAGCCTTCTTTGTTAATCTAGTCGATATAATAGATTAGTCGTTATTTACCTCTAATCTAGTAGATTAAAAAGGCCTCTAATTTAGTAATTAATCTACTCTTAGTATACTTATTATAGAAGGTATATACGTTAAATCTACGTACTATAAAAACTAGTATAACTATACCTTATTGTTTTTCGTAGAACGCTAAATCTAGCGGTATAGTACTACCTCTTATCTTTCTAGTATTATATACTCTTTCTTAGTATTTATAGATCGATAGAATAGTACTTAAATAATAGGAAATCGATATATATAAGGATCTAGCGATATTATTAACTATTAGTATAGTTTTAACAGTTATATAAGCGGCGATCGAGAGATAGGTATAGCCTAAATATCGACCTCTAGGTATTATAATAATACTTATATTACTAGATCTAGAAGATTAGTAGACGACTTTTATATTAACTAGACCGGACTACTATTCGTATCGATTAACTTATATATACTAGCCGGTTCTATACGCGTTTATAGACGTATTAGTACGTAATTATAGGCTTACTAGAGGCGATAGAATTAGTCCTACTAAGTAAGTAGTTATATTCTTAGAGATAGCTACTTATAAGTTAATAACAGCTAAGTTAGCGATAACTTATTAGTATTTAACTCGAAGTATTAGCCGAGCGATCTATAAGATTAGTATTCTTTATTACCGTCTATATAAGGACTATAGCTATTAGCTAAAGCGCTTAGATCTAATATCTCGCGAAATCTACGATAACGTAAAGATATAGCTATATTTTACTAGTTATATAGGCGCGCTAGATAGTACTTATATAAGGTTTAAACTATAGAAGATAGACGATACTAGCGTATAATATAATTAGAAGAGTAAGTTAACTTAAAACGTACTTAGAGCGTATAACTTTAAAGATAATTTTATATATATTATACCTAGTTATAAAGAGTTAGTAAATAATAGTACTATACTTAAGAAAGCGCTATAGAAGGGTATAGTTATACCTCCTAGAAAGTACTATCTTACTAATAGAGGCTACTTAAAGAACGTTAGCTATCTCTTTATACTATACTAGAAGATAAGATATTACCTTTACGAATAGTTAGCTTCTAAGTAGAAGCCGGAGACTAAAGAAGAGTTATTTAACCTATAGTATAGCTAGCTTCGTAATTGTATTAAGTAGTAATTTAGAGTCGGAAAGGAGAGGTTTCTAATCCTTAAAGATAGTCCTTTAAAGGGGTATTCTACGTAGTATTAAAGTCGCTTTATTATCGCCCTCGCCGCTATTACTAACTTTATAAATACTTAT
Source organism: Pseudocercospora pini-densiflorae CBS 125139 (assembly GCA_000504365.2). NCBI lineage: Eukaryota > Fungi > Ascomycota > Dothideomycetes > Mycosphaerellales > Mycosphaerellaceae > Pseudocercospora > Pseudocercospora pini-densiflorae. Next base: position 17,237 of record KZ107023.1, read on the forward strand.
CGATAAACGCTAGATACTAAGGATACGTTAGTATAGCGGCTAGCTAATAGAGACGTCGGTTTTAATAATATTAATAAAGAGATAGTAGTAGAAAACGAGAATTAGATAGCTAGGCGTAGTTAGATAGCTATATACTATAATAAGTTAGTAGTTATTATATAGTAAGATTATTAAAGGAGGTTAGAAAGTAGATAACTATACGAGAATAACTAAGTTATCGTTATCTTAGTATATTAGAGAAGGTAGAAGTAATAGTAGATATCTATATATAGTACGAAATCTTAGCTTCGTTTAGTATATACGAGTCTTAGCGCGTTTCCTTACTAAATTCGCCTATTTCTAATATAATCTAGAATCTTAGATAGATACTAGACTATATTATTATTACTCTTATTACTCTCGTTATCCTCTAATCGATCCGATAATATAAAAAGTAGGTATATCTAAGCTTAGTATTAAAACCTAATATCTATTACTATATCGATATTATCTCTATAATAATACTACTATTTTTTTTCTTTATTCTAATTAGTTAAGAGTTTATTAGTAGACGCTTTATATAAAAAAATAATAATAAAAATTAGTTATATCGTTATTAAGGAAACTCGTAATAAAGTTAAATTTTATAGTTTTTACTAAGCTTATAGCTTAGCTTTATATACGAATATATAAGGTAAAGAATCTAAGC